>RXPK01000903.1:0-103207 GCA_004143645.1 Protaetia brevitarsis | reverse complement strand
TATTTCCTCAAAGTTTGTTTTCTTTTGAGGAATCGCTAAAAAACGCTTTTTCTCAGTATCAAAATCCAATATGGTCCCAAAAAGAAATAATAGAATCGTTGATGACCAGAAAGACTGCAAATGACATAAAAAAAGTTTATATCATTAGATTTATTAAGATTAGAAGTGGCATTGAGAATATGTTTCTGGTTCTTTACTACAAGACCAAACAAGGATACAGTGAAGAAGGTTACGCTCTATCCTCAATAATAAGCGAGATCTTAGACCGAGAGTCCAAAAAGAATAACTTTGTACGTCATAATAGTTTTTAGTCATTAAAAATATTTATCTTCATATCTATATTATATCTTTTGTGCTTTTTTTCCTCTTTTGGCACTGTATCTATTCGTTTACGTTTATGATACATTTACATTTTATTCCTCGTTATTCCAGCTGGTTTATTACTACTAATATTGTACGAGTTCCGTAAGAAATTCCTTTGTGTTTCCCCATGGGTTTTACGACTTTTCGGGCGGCCATTTCGAGGGCGACAGTTGCCCGTTCCGCATTCCGCCAATGATGTTAAAAGTTACAGTATCGAGTCGTTGTCTGGATTGCTACAGTAACGTCCAGACGGCGTCATTGGCGTCGGCGTCGCCTATCAGAATTCCGATGACGACACACAGTTGCGCATTGGTATGTTACCTCATTAGAAAGAACGCTAGGAACGAGTTTACCGGAGCTATATCTTGTAAAGAGGAAAAGATTTATAGCAGAATTCTTCTTTGATTTTCATTTTAATTCAAACTATATACTCAGAAAACGACAGGTTATCAGTTTAACAATATTACGACTGCAAATACAGTGAAAGCAGCAGATTTTTTTCCTCTAAAACAAAACACTTTTACTTTATTGTTAGATTAAACAAACATTTTATGTTAAAACGAACAACTAATATCATTATTATTACTTTTCAAGTCAAATGTATTAATTATTTTTCAATCAATACATTATATTTTTATAGGAACCTAAAGAAAGAGGCATTCATTTCACTTTGCAAGGGGTATGGTTCAGGCGTCATGGCATTATATTTTTACTAGATATAAGCAATGTAAATGTTGATAGTTTTTGTCGATGTTTTACAACAATGTCAACATCCATGTTTAAGATTAACGCCGTAGTTATATTTTTTCCCATCCCATTAGTAATTTGAGGTAAGAAAGTTATATTTTATTACTTAGATACTGTAAAAATCAAAGTAAGTTGTTTTAAAATAAACTAAACCAAATTGTCTAAATAACAGAGAAAAAATTAAATCAAAATTAAATTTTGAATAGATTTCTGTTTTAGTATATTTTAGTTATGATATAATATTTACTTTTACAAAAGTTAGTTTAGTTATCAAAAACTAGAAAAATGTTTTGCTGGAATACCTATATGTTCATTGAAAACTATCCATGCGGTAACATTTTAGCACTGCTGGTGATCAGCTTGCAATTTAGGCTGATGCGAGTCCATGATTTTTAGATTCAAGTAACTCGTACTCGGTTGGCAAAAGAATCGAGTCCATACTCGAGTATGTAGACCCGATTCTAGTACTCGAGTTCTCAGACTAGATTCTAGTACTTGATTTCCCAGACTCGAGGTCGTTACTCAAGTTCTTAGACTTGACTCTAATACTCGAGTTTTCAAACTCGATTCTAGTGTTCAAGTAGACAGGCTCTAGTATACATAGCATAGATTTTGAATGCTTATTTTGCTCCATAAAATCCAGCGCGCCAATTATATATTTGCATTATTATCTTGTTTATTATTTAGTGAAAGATTCGTAATGAATGACCGGTATTTGATTTTTTGGTTTCAGTTTTATCTTCTTATTCCATACTCAGTTTGCAAATATTTCGTAATCAAATAAAACAAAACGGACATTTTGATGGGGTCAACGTATATGACGGCATATGTAGTGGAGATTTAACTGTCTGAAATCGGGTCTACGAGTTCGAGCTGGAATCGAGTCTACAAATTTCGTCAACGTCGTTTAGCACATGCTGTGTCACATACGTCTGCCAGAACAATGAAGTGCTCAGCCTGAATTCAACAAACCGTGGTTCATTGGGGTATACTAAACTCTATAATCACATACCACAAGATCTGCAGAGTTTACCACTGTAGCCTTTCAAGAGACGGGTGAAAAGTATACTGATTCTTAAGGAGTACTGCTGGATGAAATATTGATTTTTTAACTGTATCGTCGTAATCTCTTTTTTTAGCTTCTAATTTTTACAATAGTGTATTACATATTGTCAAGATAATAAGATAAAGTTTGTTTATTCTTTGCGTAATTAATTCGGTTTTTTATAAATCAAAAATCTCTTGGGATTTTACTTTGTTTAACCAAAAACGTTTAAATGTATCAAAACATCTTTTTCAATTTGTATATAACAGCTATTTGCTAATTATTTTAATTGTATGTGCCAAGTGCATATAGTCGTATTTTGTTTAAACAATTTCATCGTTTACTTTAAATGGTAAGTTTTTTAAATTTTAAATCTAATGTGTGTCCGCTAAATTCTACATGTTTCGTTTTTTTTGAAGACGAAATAAATAAAATGTATAATAATTTTTTTATTAAAGCAGAACCTCAGAGTCTCAGTTTTTATATTTTATATCGGGAACATCATAACAATAGTATAAGTTGGTTTCTTTTTTTTGATCTTGTAGTAATTCCTACATGTGATACATTCCTTCGCAATTCTCTAACAGTGTTATTGCGAAATATAAAATAACCTGAACGAAACTAATATTAAAAATATCAGACAGGATGTTAAATACATTAAAAGAATGTCCATTATTCGAAACATCACTGCCTTTGCAATTTCTAAGGCCACCAGTTGCCCCATGCATTAATTAGTTCATTCCAAGGATCGGGCCTCAGTCAAGGAGCACCGCAAAAGCAATGGACAAATGTCGGCACCTTTTATCTTAAAGGGCAAAGAAATTTGACCGAACCGCTTATTGACTGTAATGGCAAGAACGAACTCATTGTCAGAAAAGGTGGCGAATGCAGGCGCACATTTAAAATTTGCTAGCTTGAAAACTGTCAAATGACTATCAAGAACTGTTTCGAGAAGACCGAGTCTGGCTTCCTTTTGGCTACAACGTACGCAGAAAAAGTAGCGATTTTGCGCAGTTAATATTTGCTAGCTGTTCGTTTTTGTTTACATGTTCCTTGGCGCGGTGGTGAAGAGTGAAGAGCTACTGTTTAAATGATCGCGGCTCCTAAAAGATGTTTAGGGGAGGTTGGGGCAAGATGGGGCCACGAGGCATGATGGGGACATCGTCTTATCTGCAAAACGGCAGTAAGCACCTGTCAAATAATAGCAGTCCTAATATTGACAAGTGCTGTTTTATGTTGGTTGTAATGTAGGAAACTTTACTAGTCGTAATAACAAAGTTATTGCTGTTTGTGCGTGAACTTTGCAATTTCCAGGATTTCGTTATTATTTTGATGGTGAGTTCAATGGTCAGTATCGGAAGCATAAGCAAATTATTTACAACTACACTTTTTTGCGCTTATTAATTGACATGTATTGCATGTATTTTCTATAGTGTGTTATTTGTTTATTTCAAATATTTAATATGTTATTATAACATAACCAGAAAATGTCCCAAAGAGGCAAGATGGGGCTATTAGTATGGGGCAGCATGGGGACATCATTATCTCACTCTTCAGTCTGGTCCGTTATGCCTGGATATGCCAGTATGCTTTTTCAAAGACATAATGCCTATTTCTCATGTTAGGAATAAAGTACAGGTTCAATCAAAGCGTAACAAGAGAAAGACAACAATCCTTACAAGCACTACGTATAAAAATCTGCTACAAGAAAATAGAAGTCTCGAGAATCCCTAAGGCAACTGGAAGTGCTGAGAGAGAGTTAAAGGAAAAAAATGACAAAGAAGAAAACAGAAGAGATCAAAAAGCCGAATTTTGTAAGGAAAACAAAGAGATAGATTTTTAGAAAACGTCAAGGAAATAATCAAGTTCTTCTGTTGAGGAAGATGACGCTCAATGTTAGTATTGTAAGGGGAAGTATTGGTACAATGCCATGGATGGCGAGGTTGGGTACATGGAGGGTGTGCGAATAACGTGGATGAGTTCGTCTTCTATTGTCTCAATTGTGAAGATTAAGTTCAATATTCTTATCGTTATTGTATTTTTTTTATTTTAAGTAGTTCCGTTCTAAAGAGTTTAAGCTTTCTTCCTGCATATTTTTAAGAATATTTTAAGAATCTATTTCTTTTTACCTATTACCTAGATTTATGGTACGACCCATTCTTAACCGGAACCCCATCTTGCCCCCATGGTGGGGCAAGATAGTGTATTTACATATTTCTTTTCAAAATTTTCTCACAACATCAAGAGTACCCATCGAAAAATTGTAAATTCATCCATCAGCAGATAAATGTTTAAAGATTACAGCAAGCGTACTTAGAACCTTGTATATCAATTTGCAATCCTGATACAGTGTTCTAAAGCTTAATGTTCCCATCTTGCCCCACCTTCCCCTACCTAGTAAATCTATCAGATTAATATTTGATAAATAGGTCAAAAGTATCATCTTTACGACAATTTCTGTAATACTTATGTTTAACAGATGCTACTACATGGATAGAAATCTTTGTTATAATAATGTTTAGATTATAGGAGCTGTCTATAGACGTAGGGAATAGGTTTGGGGAAAGAGTAATTACTACATTATTATTACATTAAATTAACTATAAGTATGTTAGATTAATCAAATAGAAATAATAAAATAATATCTATGATTGCCTTCACTATGGTTTTCTTGTTAGATTAATTTTGACTTTGATCAACTCAACAATATTTTGTTAACAAAACCTGTTTTTGCTCATTTACTGCAATGTCAATTATGTTATTTAATTGTTTTACCCTCCTAAAGTTACTCTAATCTCAATTACTAAGAATTTAGCACACATTCTGGCTAGAAAAGATATAATAAATAGGTAACTTTATGACATTTTACGAAAACAGTTGAAGTTCCGAATTATTTCGAAATTATGGGACATACGATCCAAAAATGTTTGAGACGAGACCCGCCCCAACCTAATCCGGTGACATAACGCCGGTAATACGAAAAAAAAACGAAAGCGTTATGTCCTTGAATTCGAGACAAGTCTCGAGATGTGGAGCAGAAGAAAGATTCGCGGCCAAGTGAAAGGACTACGCCTTTGCATGATACTGGCGACCGCGGTGCTGTATGAACCGTAGCACGGCGTGTGTAGATATGCAGAGGACGGTTTTGATGTAGGTAATTCAGGCTATATACAATAACCACAGAAAAAAGAACAAACGAAAGCAGCTACCTCTAATTTTTAGATTTAAGTCCATGTGAAGGCAATTTGGTGAGTATAGATATTATAGTGTTTCTCCATAGTAAATTGGATTCAATAACTCAAAAAAAATAAAGATTATTAAAGAAAATTTACACAGGATGAATTCAGAATACAAAAAGCAATGCCTAATATTAATCCTTCATAAATATATTAAGGTAATAGAAGTTTGATACTTTATTTATAAAATAATTACAAAGCATCCTAACCCCATGCTCCACCTAAAAGTACTACACGAGGCTACCTACTCTAAGTAGGTACTATATGGATTCCATAACAATTGAAATGTTCCTACTCTAACTAAATAATCTCCCTACGATTGTTAATAAAAAAATATAATACAGTAGCCTTTTGATTAATCATTTAGTTTTGAATTAATACTTTCTTCGAAAATTGACACGCAGTGGGCTTAATTGATATTTACATCGGAAAATGAATAAAAGCTCTAATTAGCTGTTAATCAATCATTTTTCAGATCAGGTCTGAATAATCTGTGAATAAAATACTTGATTTTGTGTCTTACTACATGAGTGTGTGCTGCATATTTGGTGAAGTACTAATTAGAAGCTAGCCATTCATATAAACTACAAGATCTGGTGTGTCTTTCTTCAAGCAGAATAGAGATCGTATTAACCTCGACAAAATCGACTGGAATTTTAGTAATTTCCGTTCCCAATCAATCATTAATACTTGTTTATTTGTTATAAGAATGTTTTGCTGTTACGTACTTTACCTTAGTAATAAAGTAAAAACAACATTAGTATTATCATTTTATGATATCCCCCAAACTATGATGTGTTCGTTTATATCGGCGTGTATTGCTATTATATATATATTTAACAGGACCGTGATAAGTAGTCGACTATTTTCATTGCATCAAAGTTTCGAGTGTGTTTCAGTATCAATTTGTCAATATGCCATTTCGACATTAATAATCTTTAATCCACGACCTGCTTGATGACTTGGACAATTTGCTTTATAAAGCAAACTGCCAAAGTCGTAATCTTTGATTATTGATGTCAAAATGACGCCGAAACAAATTAATGAACACACGAGTACAAGTTAGTACCAATACAAATAGTAGCTAATTTATCAAGTTCGTGTTATATTTAGTAAGATTATCTCCCGAGCATACAATCGAAACGAAAGAAAATATGCAATTTTACATGTAAGTGTAATTGAAACTGAATATTAACTTTGCTGTGGTATTAACTACCGGGTGAAATAGTCGACTATTCACCACGATGCGGTGGTCAATTAGTCACAATCAATTTCGAACAGTTTTCAAGCGTGTGATTGATTAAGGATTTGTGTTTGGTAGACAAGGCAAATAATAATTCATAAAAATAAAATATCCTTGCCTGTCGTTTTTCAAAAATAATAGAGATCGTATTAACCTCGACGAATCTGTCGGAATTTTAGCAATTTCCGTTCCCAATTAATCATTAATACTTATTTATTTTAACATATCAACATTTAATAGAGGTTTATGAAGGAAATGATATGATGATAATTTCCAGTATCAAAATCACTTTTAATACTAGCTATATAAATAGCGCAGCAAACAGGACTTCCACCATGTGGAAGATAGTAAGAATTCTATATCTAATCTTTCTTGAATAATCACGGAGTAATATTACACTTAACATATGGAAGGTAAACATATTGTATTGCTGAACACTTCCACATATTTCTTTTACAAATATCAGCCTTTCGGGTTCGTGTCACGATCCCTTCCGTCAAATCTGATAACAAAATACAAGCCAACACGTTTTCAAAGTTTCCTTTCCCTTTTCGATTAGACAAAGTTTACAAGATTAAAAAATAAATACAGAATAATTTCGCGGCTTCAATGATTGAAGAAATTAAGTTATACTTTGTTGAAATACTGACTCAATAAATATATTTCTAACATAGAAAGAATTTTGTCAACAATTCTACAAAATGCTACCGTTATTCCAATTTATAGAAAGGCATAGTTACAGATATTTTAAATTATAATTATTATAACAAATTACTGACATCTGTAATTATAGAAATCTTAGAAGAATATTGTATGTTAATTCTTTTCTTGACAAACACAATATTATTAGTAATAATCAACATGGCTTTAAAAAGGGAAAGTCTACCTTCACTGCGTAGATTGCAATGTATATCAGCTATCGGTGTATTCTGCGATTTGCAAAAAGCTTTTGATTGTGTATAAGATGAAGATCTGTTGAAAAGCTTGAATTATATGGAATAAGAGAAGTACTTGGACGCTGGTTCATATTTCAACAATAGAATCTAAATAGTAAAGGTATGTTACAATAACAATAAAGGGAACGATACTTTCATTCAAACATCGTGGTTGCCCGCGGATTGTAGAATTCCGCAAGTTTCAGTGTCAGGTCCTATGCTTTTCTGTTTATATATAAACGATATAGGTTTGTTTCTATCAAATATATACTTAACGATTTACGCTGATGATGTTACAGTGTTAACAGCTCCAGAAATAAATATCCAAATTATTAAAAATTCAACAAATTCTCTATTAAACAACTTATGCAATTGGTTTTTGTAAAATAAACTCTATTTAAGCTTAGAAAAAACAAAATGTATGCTATTTTATGCGAGACAGGAGAGCATTAAACAAAAAAAGAATTACTTTGCGATGACAGTACTATAGACTCTTAGAGTTATTTTCGGTCATGCACCAAGTAACACAAATTTTTGCTTTTAAACGGTTAATATCTCAAATATCGGTAGATTGCTTAATTTCACTCTACTCTGCTGAAATTTATTCTAGATTATAGTATGATACAGTCTTATATTCGGCAAGTGCACATCAAGTAAGTTTAGCCCACGAGTCTGTAATTAAGGAGTATAGCTGCTGCTTATTTTTGTTTCATGTCGACCGATCTTTAGAAAAATATGAAATAATCCCTCCTTCCTGTTTATACATTTTAGAATCATAAATCATTAAATAGCAAAATTTTATGATTATGATATTAGAACAAAAATTGACTGCACTTTTCTTCTAGCATAATGAATATCATCAGCCAAAGTACATACAACTTAGGAATAAAAGTATTTAACCATTCGTTTATTATTAAGTGTCATAATAATTATGAAAGTTTTCGAAAGTCACAAAAAGGATTTTCATAAGAAAAATGCTTTTATTCGGTGGGTGAATATTTCCAAGAGTGATTTAATCTTCTTTTATTATTTTGTCTTGTCTGCATAAATAAATACAAAGCCTGTTTCGTCGCATCAAATCATGGAAATCGAAACGTTCGTTCTGTACTTAACTGTGTCAGTGTACGTGTATTTATCGGTATTTTTACAGAAAATAAAAGCTTTTTAATGATTAATTTGTGGCTCTTTAAGTGGAGCCGCCACTGGTTTTGCTATTTCATGTTTTGTGTCAATAATAAAGCGAGTATTAATAACTTTAGCGTAACAAATTTTATGATAGCCTAACAGACTATATATCAACAGCAACTCCGATCCTAATCTAAGTTAACAATGCAATATTAAAACGTTAAACGGTCGCTTAATAGAGTTGTACACACATATCTAACGATACTATTTCAATTCTCATTAATTGTATCGATCTACTGTTCTAGATTCATTCATGCTCGCGCGAGTGCGAGTGATCGAAACGGAAAGTCGACGATCAAGTTTCGAGAAATTGTACATTTGCATTAGGGACATTCGTTATTGTTATTATGAATGTTGCGTAATGTTCACTTGGACCACGCAGGCGAAAGAAATGATAAAATATGTACTACATACCGCACTCCATGTTTTAGATCTAGTATAAAAAAAACCCACCGCCTAGATTATTCTTATATAATTTCGTTTCACTTAAAGATAGTAGCGGCTGTTACTCATTTTGCATAGTTGTTGTATTTGTATATGTGTGTATCAGAGATTTGGGTGTGGATCCGTATTCGTTACGTAATTTCGTATCTTTAAATTCGAGTCTCTATTTAATATTATTAGATCAACATGTGTGTTGCCGGAAATATATATGTGAATTAATGAGTACGTGAGTACATGAAGGTGCAAATGAAGATAATGTTTATTACAAATGATACACAAGATGTGTTTTTGCACTTTAGATAAAGTGGGTAATATTGTGTATTGAGAAATTGAAATGAAGTTGAAGTATAATGGTTTAAAAATGTTATAGTTCACTTAAACAGTCTAGTAGAATATATTAAATTCAATTACTAGTTCAATTTTTTTGCAAAACAGAAACTTTCAATTGAAAGACCGCAATCCTATACAGACTGTCCTATTGGAAGTGGGAATCGATTATATCTTGGAAACTGCGTAGTTATAGAGTGCTGAGAGTGGCAAAGGCAAATTTTATGAATGGTTATTTACCACCAAGTGCCTGAAAATACATTTCACGAATGAGTGAAATGTGTCATCTAGGGGTTTGTACAGTTTTTTTTTTGTGTACAAATGACAAATCCTTTTAACAATAAAATATTAAAAGGCTATGATTTAATACGATTAATTTTTTCCATACTATAGCCATGTCTCAAAATTGTGATTCAAATTAGTCGCGTCAAAAAGAAGTCTTCTAATTGGCTTTCGCATAACCTTGTTTACGCATAAAAAGAAAATGTTTCCGAGATCGTCATCATCAAATCATCATGTCATTCTCCATTTTAACTGCCAACAGTCTTCCGAAAAAAGATTCTTCATATATCATCTATTGCTTATTTTGGCGCTTTATAAATAAAAATATATAAGTTACTGTTTGAGCTAACCGGCTATGATTGAAAAAACAAATTAAATTTAAGCACTTCTTCAACACTTTCTCCATCAAGAAAATGCTACCGTGTTGGCAATTTATCTCTAGACGGATAAAAAATGTTTGGATACGTTTAAGATGTTTGGAGCTACTTGATAAGGGCATTACGGCAAATATATTGAATATTTGCAAATTTTTTGGGTGTCTTTTCGTAGATATTTGGAAATATAGAAAGTGATGGCATAATGGACAATTTGATAGAAATATTCATAATTAATTTAGGAAGTAGTGTCAAGTGCTCGTTATCTGTAGGAGTGGCACAGAAAGTGATTTTTGACAAATAGTGATCAATTAATTATTAACATGAGCACTACGGTATACATAAATATAGTTCAGTTTTTAAAATATAAATATCAGCAGATACGCAGGTGTTTCTATTGTTATTATCTGTAATTTAATTTTAAATTACAAATCATCGTTTAACATTCAAGTATTTCAATCTTTAAAAGTTGTTTTATAATATAACTACCTAGCATCTATCAAAGCTGTATGCCAAAAAAATTGCACATTGATTATAAATTTAAATTTGCCGCTAATTTTATCCTTTTCGTTTAGAAGTTAAAACATAAAATGTTACAGTGTAAACCGGTCTAGTGCCGCTACTCCTCCTAATCTTGTGACAAGAGCTGCTTTCCATTTACCGGTTAACTCACCTCATTTCAGTTTTGTGCGTTAAGTTACGAACTGTTCACGTCAAACTCATTTAGTCGCTAGGTTATGTTATTCGTAGTAAGTAACTCGTAGCTAAACATACAAAACTGAAATGAAGTGATCCAGACGATAAATGGAAAGCACCTAAGGTATAGTACTGTTAAAGATAGCTGTCAAATATTTAAATTACAACGTTTGACAGTTTTTTTACTTTACGTCCTAAATGTCATTGCCACGACCTGCTTGATAACTTTGACACTTTGCTTTATACGGTCTGTGGAATCATGCAAATTTACAATGAACTGAATGTCACACCAGATTCCAACAAGTGGCGATATCTGCATGACATTTGAGAACATGACAACTGCTTTCTTGACATATCAAAATAATAGAAATAGCGGGTACAGCTGATGGTAATCACTATGTAACCAGATAACTGCGTAACTTAAATAACCAACCAGAATGAAACAAAACATTAAAAACCTAATAGTTTGGTCACAGTATAAACCTAAGCAGTAATTTCACTTAGTGTCGGCGCCTTTGATCTTTTCTCTATCATATTAAGGAACAAACTGGCGCTTTGGCGGCTTTGCGTGCAACTAATAATTGCAAAGTGGGTACGAAAATCACAAAATCACGTTTATATACTATAAACAACTCATGTCGCGTCGAGTAAATAAGTATATTTTTTATGAGCAAAATAATTTTTTTAAAATTACAAATATAAAATGTTGACAATATGTAAATTATTAACAAAAATAATATTTAAAATCATGTATTAGAAAATATTTAGTTTTAAAAATATATACATATAAGCTTTAAAATGTTGTGTGTTAGTGTTTATGTGAATAAATATAATTATTTATTATAAATATATGTATCTAAAAAATAAATAATGTTTCTGAAGAAAACAATAAAAAAATTCTCAAAACATAAAACACAATTTTATTGTATTATTGCGAATCCTGGCAAAAAAATAAAGTAAAGTTAAAATATAAGCGGCTAACTCAGGAAAGAAAAAAAATAAAATTACATCATTACCGGCTACGAAAAAAAATCATGATAAATGTTTTTGTATTAACAATATCTGTAATCAAATTGAACAAAATAAAAGATTCGAAATAAATGAAAAAAAAAAAAATATGTTGACAACATTTTGTTAGTTTGACAGTACACCATTATGTTAGCGGGACCACCAACGAAATATTATTTTGTTTTCAATGTATTAAAAGCGTTGACATCTTTAAGGATCTTTAAAATTTATTAAAAGGACGTTTTACAATAAATATATTTATAATTTATTTATAAATAACAATAACTAAATATTTTATTAATCTTGAAATCATATATGACATAGGACAGACAAGACACATATTTTTTGCATGACAATGTCTATATTCTTTGAATCTATGACAATAAAGATATTATTATTATTATTAAGTCAGATTGCCAATACATAAACAGATACAATAACAAATTCACACATAAATATATAAAAAATACCTATATACACCTATATACTGGAACGGATTGACAATTGACAGAAAATCGCACAACATCAATGTCAAGGTAGTTGCTCTCACTAATAAAGTGCTTTGTTTCTGTAGGAGATGAACGTTATTAAGAAAAGTTGTTGAGATTGATAAATTACTATTTAAGTGTCATTAATACAGAAATGCATGGTTACAATACTAAGACGAAAAGTTACATACACTAATCACAAAGTATTTTCCAGTTAGCTGGCATTGGACCACACAGTATTGTATTAAAATTTAGAATAAAATATCTAAAGTTCGGAATGATATTACGAATAAATAATTTTAACTTATCTTAATATTTTTATTCCATTGAAGAATTACCATCTAATTTTACTTAGTCAGCTACTTATACATAAGCACATGATGAATATAATAATAAAAGTAGAATATATATGTATATGTATTTACCTAATGAATATAAATTTGGATTTCACTGGCGACTCCACCAATGTATGTAACTTGTTAAATTCATACAAGCATTCATACACACAAGTTTTATATACGATTTTTAAAAATATATTTACGATTACATTTTGTATATTTTTAATATAGAAAAATGCATAATAATAATTGCCAAAATTTAAATAAATTTAACTATTTATCTTAATACGAATAGTATAATCCGACGTAAAAATTGCATGCACAACATTTATCAACAACATCCTTTTTTAAAATATATTATGCTAATTAAAACGTCCGTCATCAATTTAAAATTCGTGACACAATTTCCTCTTATAGTCGAACTCGTGTATTTTCCATTTTTACTTGGCTATAAATAACAAACTTGAATTGAAACCAATAAGACGTATCTACACATTCAGAGAGATTTGTAATTTATGTATATCGCCCAAAGCGGTCAGAATCAATAAGCGGTGTTATAGCAGGCTCGAAGTGCGATTTTATTTTTGATATATGTCACACCATATAATAATATGTAACGTATTCAATCTCTGTGTATTATATACTTACCTATATCCATATTTACGATTTTCGAACACTATTTCAAAAAAAAAAAAAGAAAACTTTTGGAATCCTTCTTTGGAAGCGCACATGCGACATGCTTGCTTCTATATTACACCTTACTAAGGAATTACTTTCTATCTCTGTTCAAGCCTAATTATACCTACATGTACATATACAGGGTGAGTTTTTTATCTTGAGACAACGGAATATTTCTAAAACACTGCATCAAATCAAAAAAAGATCTTAATAAGATTTATTATAATGCAGGGGGCTCACTGAATGGTGCCAAACTCAATCCCCCACCTCACCCCCCAGTGGGGCGACAACTTTGAAATTTTAAATGGGAACCCCCATTTTGTATTGCAGATTCGGATTGTACGCCATCAAGTATGTAGTTTTTGTTTAAAACTTTTTTTTCGATTCGTAACAGCTCGCGTTGTAATCGCAGAAAACATGATTATGAACGTCTAGAAATATACACAAAAAAGAGAAGCAAGCAAACATGTTTGTGTTTTTTTATTTTAACATAAAGTAACATTCCAAAAAGCCATTCAACAACGAAGAACTTTACTTTATCATACCTTCCATAGCCTCCAGCGATTCCAAATGAGGAAATATTTTTCGTAGAATGAACTAATGCCACCTAAAATAAAAAACTTGAAAACGAAAGGAAAGCATCCCCCACCAAAGTTTTATTAAAATCGGAAATGTGAGACACACTGTATATATTTACAATGACATAAAGTCTGTAAGAATCGCAGCGAATCACACCATGATAACTTTTTGCTCCTCCGTCCCGAAATACTCACTTTGCAGTGCTTCAAAATGCTCCCTGTGGCAGGTAAAAATGTTACTAAAGTTTGGCCACATAAGATTCCACATGACAGACGTGTAAAAAATTGTCATTGAGCTACTGTTCAACCATGCTAAGATGAACTGGTGTCTTCATTGCACTTATTATATTACATATTATTATTCGTACTTGTGGGCTTCGGCTATCGCCTCGGTCTACAAACCGTACTCGCAAAACTCTAGTTTCTGACCTAGTGACACAAATAACTATTATTTCATCAGTGTAGCGAGCTAATGCTTCGTCATATAGAAACCATATCCTTTGTTGCACGTTGAGAGTAATATCCTCTAATAAATCTGCCAATTTCTGTGCTGCAAATACCCTTATCCAGTTAAGCGATCATTAAAAAATGAGGGTCAACTACGTAACTCCCTACAATACCACCCAAATAATGTTCATTGTTCATTCGTGTTTTTCATAGGAAATGGTGCCACTTGCATCAAATCTTACCATACTCCTTTTAAACGCTTTTGCATTTGGCTGCCTTCCATTTGTATATTTCTGCTTATAGATTCTTGTAGCAAGTATACAATTCTTTTCACTTTCTCTTAACACATAATTCATGTTAATTATCTCCTCGTTTGAAAAATTAATTTTTACCCATTTTCAAATAAATACTTGCAAAATGACAGACACTGTTGTTGAATAAATTTTATATCTGTTTCATATTTTTCGACATTTATTGTAAGTCTACTAATCAACATAATAAATAATACAGCAAGAATTGATCCTTGATTTTGAATTCGTCATGGAACCTTGGAAAATATTAATTTTAAGTATAATATTTTGTTAACACAGCTTAAAGAGGAACAAAAAAGAAATAAAAGAAAACTAACAAAATACAGGATGATTCATTTAAAAAACAAAAGTAAATGACACTTGAAGATTATTACATTTGTCCTCACATAAAAAATATATATAATCACATTTTATCGTACTCAGCCGTAGGGTCTCTCTCATCTGCATAATTACTAAATATTGTTACTGGAAAATGAACACCACAGCTATCATGATACGTTTTTGCTACTACATGCGATCTCGAAATTTTACACGTTTTCTTGAATAACTTGGCAACACTGCAATCACAAGAAATAAAACAGTATTTATATTCGTAAAGCTACTTCAATGCAATATTTATTAAATCTTAAAAATATATAGGGTGTGCCATTAAAAAAAAATAAGTCTTATGACACCACTTTTCTACTGAACACTTTGTGTATCTCTAAATAATTTTAAACTAAAGGCCTTCTGATCCGTTACAATTATTGTATTTAATATTTTGACGTACGTTCTATAGCAAGAGTGTTACATTACTTTTCCACACTATTGACTCACTCAATATTCCCTTCATATATACTATAGGAAGGAGGTTACGTACGCCATATGGTTGAATAAAACGTTTAATATGGTTTATAACTAGTGTAATTAACGTAAAATACCGTCTTGAAATGGAGTTTATCGTATACAAATAATTGGTACGTTTTATATTACGGGTATTGTGTTGTTTATTACTAGTTATAAACTATGTTTGTAACTATTATCTTATCTTTTTGGCATTACTAACGCACGTCTAAAAATATTAAAGCATATATGATACGTCATACGTTACAGCTATCTATACTATTTTTTACCATATGCAATCAATTTGTATGCCCCTTAATTATATTTTTTTCTGTGTTAATACTCTGTTTTAATTAGTATTTCAACACTAATTTAAAAAAATCTTGGCTCCTACATTTTATATCTTACATAAAACGAAGTCGGTGATAATTTTGTCAAAAGAAGGTATCTTGATGTTGAATTTACATTTCAATAAATCGCTTTACTCCTTAACTGATTTAAAAATATTTGCTCCCTTTTAATTAACTTTCTACTATTGCGAATTATCGGAATGTCAAAGTTGGGTAACGCCCTCTCGTGATAACCAACAAAGAAGTTATTGCAGTTTTTGTATCGGAGGAATGCAAATGCCCATATGTTACGAAATCGTGTTGAATATATATATAAATAATATAGTGTAATACATGCGTCGGTAATGTATTTTTTATTTAATAAAACTTTATTGATCTTACGACCAAGTAATAAAATTGCATACACGCGCACTTTATAACTTATTTAATTAAATTGTTTTTATTTTGACATAATTTGGTGCAGGTGTTCCAGATTCATTATTTATGTATTTGTGTAGTATGTTTAAGAAATTATTATAAGTCAAATTTGTAAATTTATATTTACTTATTTTTTTTATGTTACTGTCCATCTTTTTAATGATTTCATCATATTCTAATAGAATTATTTATCTAGCACAAAATTTTGAACCACTTCATATTCATAATAACCTGCGTTTACAAACTATGAACTTTTCCATATGTGATGAATATAATTTTTGTATTAGGCTTGTAAAACATATAAATAAAATAATGTAAATCATATAACATTGATGTCCTTTTCGTAAATATATTTTACAAAGATAATTCAGCTGATCTTATGGTTTTTGAACACCTTTTTGCTATTGAACTCCAATACAATAACGTTGTTCTAAAAGCTTACCTACCTTAAATACGAAACAATTACGTGTCCTAGAATTAATTAAGGAGTATGTTATAGAGAAAGTGTAAAATTCATGGCTCCAAAAAAAAAAAACCTTCACATAACATGCGTAACTGGAATTATAGCATATATCAAAATCAAACTGCATCAGTAATTTAGATAGACAATAAGAGCATTAAATTAATTTTACAAATATACACTAATACCAATTGCTGTGCAACATAATCTCTAATGAATAGCAGTCGGTAGACAAGAGGGCTTATAAACGGAATAAATAGCAGAATAATAGATTACATAACGTGGTCTATGGTGATATTGTTAATATTGGGTGTGGTTCGGAATATATTGTGCATTAGGTTGCTTGTACAGTTTGGTAGATTATTAAATTCGGGCCATATAAACGGGACCCACATGTAATATAGAACGCGTTTTGCAATTACTGTCTTAGACATGGAGCTTTACACAGAAATGTTGTTGGCTGTTCAGTCTCGTTATGCGACCAAACGTGATTAGAATCAGTTATTAAAAAAAAAGAGTAAAGCATTGAAAATGTTATAGTAATAAAGTGTGGTAGTTGTCAAATATATATGTTAACAAGATATTTGACTTAAGGCGGTAGTTTAGAGATAGTGCAATATTTCAGTAGGTAACATGTAATTAAAATAAAAATTAATTTTTTTGTGATGTTTAGTATGGGATTCTCGGAAAATAGAGGCAATAGAGAGGCGACCAAATGAAGAAAGAGTTCCAACTTTACGAATTCAATTGAATGTATCTTTTATTTTTTGGAAAAAATGCAGGGCTAGCTTAATATCTGGAAAATATGTTGTAGATAATTATGTGCCTTACATGATAATTTATCGAAGTTTTCAATTAAGTTATAGTTGACATATAAAAAATGATATAGAATTTGCGTCTTTTTAATGGAAATTATAATTGGTTGTAACTTACATTTAGTAGACAATTTTTTCAGTGGTTTTAATAATATAACACTTAAAATTGTTATTTTTACAAATAAATAAATAATTGCATTATGTCTATGGATTGATGTATGGGATATATAGTAGGTAAAATAGCACAAAACTGCTGTTCGATTCAATCAATCCTTTAATTGTAAAAATACATGCTACTAGTTTCGGCCTAGGCCATCATCAGGCATCTGGAGAAATAAGTTTGATAATTATAATTAGGTTAAGTTAGGTTAATTAAAATTACAATTAAAAGAAAATAACAATAAAGTGAAAACACAAAACATACAAGAACAAATAATCGCAACAAATAAACTTACGTTTTGTTAGTTTTATTAAAATCCTATGATGAAATTTGTCAAAAATTGTGTTTTTTTATTTTAATAAAATGTATTTTATATATAACTGGGAAAATTTTGTGACGTGAATTTTTTGGATGAATATTTAAATTTCAAGGTAGAGAGAATACTAAGGAGAACAGATATATGAATATACCCGAACTAGTTCGGATGTAAAAAAACATGGTTAAACAAAAACCGTACACATACAAATATATAAAACAACAAATTTTGAATACACGAATTAAAACGTAATATAATTATCAAGTAACTATTTAATATCATATTTTTATTTTAAAAAACTAACAGTTCTATGGTAATTCACAATTTTTAAAATTTATGTAGCTTTTTTTCATTGAAACATGACATTAATTCCATTCCGAGCCAGCTACAAACATTTAAAGATGGGGTTACTTAGTCTGTTTAACAAGAAGTCGCTCATATCTCAAAATCTATTAAAGATAGGTATAGGGAATGCTGATATAAAATGATAGGGGATGATATTTACTTTCTAATTTTGAATTAAAATACAGGCTGTTCTATTTAAAAATTGAGTTTTCTGCATTTGGAAGTATGTACTTTGTTCCTCAGTTTTGAACAGCCTGTATGTTAGAATGTAAAGTGTGTGTACCGTTTCTTAGGGTCATATCTACATTCATAACATAGCTAATTTGAAGTCTCTACTTGCAGTATTAACCGAGATATTAATTTCTCAATGACGCAATGATTATGACTAAAAAAAAGAAAGGCTTAAGTAACTCAAAAACGGCAACATGTAGCTATAGGAATAGCTAATGAAACTGACGTATTTATGGCCGTAGAATCCAAAAATGAGCAAAAAATTCATTCCATTTAAAATAACAAAGTCGACGTCCATTTCCGATCAACCGGAAGTGATATTTTGGTTAAAGTATTTCACATTTATAGTTCCAATCGAACAGATAATGGTGCCAAAATCTCAAATATAAGTAAATAATAGAACATCATAAACTTTTAGTGAACCACTTACGTGGAATACTTTGTATTATTTATTGCGTGACATACCTAATGTTTCTTCGGAATGTATGTTTATTTACCTACGTTATTCACAATTAGACACACTTTTTGACACTTTTAAAAACAAATATGTTTTATTTAGTTCTGTAGTAATTAAATTTGTAAAAGCTTCTGATTTAGAAAAGCAAAGGCGATTTGATTGATTAATTTCATTTGCTTCGATCACTTTTATAAATTGAATTGTTGGTAAATTTATCAGGTAAAACGGTTTAAAATTCAGTTTTCAATCAATCTCTTCAATTAAAAAACATTAAAATTTAATTTTCGCCTAAAAATATGAATGTTTATTAATATTAATTAAAAATACATGGACCTGTCACGAACCTCTTTAATCTAATGAGTTAGGTATTTTCGATTCAATGTTCCGCACATAAAATTTATTTTTTACTATGGGCAAAATAAATAGTTATGTATTAAAAGGTAGTTTTAATGTTTTCTGTGTAAAGCATTTTAAATTTAATGTAAATCGATAACAGGCTCCTCCACCATTATTCTTTCTTTTCTATTAGCTTTTAATATCTATAAAATGCAAATGCATTTAGCCAGAGTATCTTTTTTGTGAGCTTTTTAAACTTCTGTAAAAGCTTGAGCAATATCGTTTTGTTTAATATGCGTATATTATGCGTAGAAGTGGTTTAAAAGTAATACTTAATGGTAGAAAAATGCTAGTCTATCGTTAATCATTTTTAAAGAATTATAAGTAGGAAGAAAAAAATGTGAGTTCAACAAATATTTTGGGTATTCTTAAACTTAAAAAAAAGTAAATTATAAACTGTTTACGCTTAACTACTGAGATTATTTACATACCAATCACAAGGAAGAAGTCTTACCATTGAAATACTATTGAAACGATGAATGTCAAAATTAGTATTAAATGTTTTTACAAATTTAATCAACAGTAAAATGCTTTCTTAATGATAATTTAAGTTTTGGAGTGCATTACGCGTATTTAAAACGAAAATGATATTAAGTTAACTGATAAACGACGGATAGGTTGTATTGAATAAAAATGGGGCATTCTTTTATAAAAAAAAAATAGATAGCGTCTCCTGCGGGTGATGCATAAAACAACTATCATAAATAGCTTTTTCATGATTCGCAATGTTATGTATATATGCTTACAATAACATTTAATTAAAAATAAATTTTAATTATTCTTTATTATGATTTTGTTAAAGTAGTTGTTTTAAACATACGCAAGGTTGGTTGCAATCAAATTAATTTACTTGAAACACTAAGAGCGTTACTTAATCAATTGTTATTAGTTTTGATTGACTATCGGTGTAACAAAGAGAATGTGTTCCTATATTTCTTAGTATACCATACTTATCGTATAATAGATGTGTCATTGACACAAATACTAAGAGCCTTCACTTAATTTTACATTTCAGTGGTTTGTAGTCTCAAGCACTTGCCGGTATCAAACTAACTATGAACCATCCAGTTTTTTCGCTTATAGTTTTTTGACTTTGAACTAAACTTTAAAAGGTAACTCCTTTTAATTTTTCCAGCAGATTCCAAATTTTACATTGACAAGTGTGCATTAGCGCACAGTGCCCATGTATACACAGTCCTCATCATCAGTCCTCCATCAGTCCTCGTTATGTTAACTTAAGGGCTCTTTTGTGGCTTCTACAATAATGAGACCTTCGAATTTTGGATTTCTTATGTAGGATTTTGTAAAAGATCAGGTTTGTTGTCGAATATTCTAGATAAATTAAAGAATAGAATGCAATTAGTTGTGCAGGAAATTGCATTAGAAACAATGCGTGAATGTACATAAAGTATTTATTGTCTACGATAAAAATATTACAGGTTTGACAAAATATGTCAAAAAGAGGTAGAACTAAACTGTAAAAAATATTGTCGATGTAATTTATTGTTCTGAGCTCAGATTATATCAACAAAAAGATTGAATATGTAGAAATTGTTCAATCTTTTTGTACGATAGTTTTGATTTTACTGCCTAGTAAATTCATTCATTCAACTACCTAAAAGAGGTAGAATTAAACAGTGAAAAATATTGTCGATGTAATTTATTGTTCTGAGCTCAGATATATCAACAAAAAGATTGAAAATGTAGAAATTATTCAATCTTTTTGTACGATAGTTTTGATTTTGGTGCCCAGTAAATTCATTCATTCAACTATCTATGCAAATTATGTTTTGTTACTATGCCATTATTTTTACTCATTAGCTACATTTCCATAGCCTACTTATTTGTTGCCTAAAGAGAAGAAATAAACGGGTTGTTGTATTTAAAATTTAATAAACTATTTAAATATGCAGAGACAAACAAATTATTTTGCTCCACTTTTGGTTTCCGTAGTATAGCATTTTATCTTAGTAGAAAGAACATATAAAATACTGTAATACATTTATTTTTAAATCTTTTAAATTTTTATGGAAATAATGTATTAACATTATTTTAAATTCCCCTAATTGTCACATGTAATACATCAATTGAAAAAAAAAACTTCTCTCGCACACTAGATTCATTTCATAGATTTACACTACGTATATTAAGAAACTAAAATCCAATATTGAAATTAAAGATTTTAAAAAATACAATAGGATTCAAATCAAAAGTGCTGTTTGAAATAAAGTATACATAGGTCAAACAAAAAAAAATCTGAGATTAGATTTACATAATATTTATACTATATTAATAACCACATTGTTTTGTTTGCAAGCTTAGAACTTGAACATTTGAATATCTTATTTGAACTTTGGCTGCCGTAGCCATTTAAACTGACCTTCTTGTGGACCTAGCCAGTACAGCCAATACTTCTTTTCATCTTAATAACCACAATGTTTGCAAATCCGTTTTAGCATATCATTTTGTTAATATAGGGCATAGTTCTTCCATAAACGATTTAGGAGCAATTAATATTTCAAATTGTAAGGATCTAAACATTTGGGAAGTCAATTACATGAAAAAAATATTTAGAATTCATTGACGATAACAGATAAAATTAACTAAATTTAATGAATAAAGATGTTAGCATAGTTATCGCAATGTCAATGTGTAAACTAAACCTAGAGCGAGAAAGAATTTTTTTTAATTGATGTATTAATTCTTTACATCTAACAGTTCTTAACGTACCTTTAATTTGTACTGTATGACGTGAATTTTCCATTTTTGTTTCTATTAAAAATTTACAAGATAGTTCTATTTAGGTTTCACCTACTAAAGTCAGTTGGTTACAGCACACGCATATAATTGACAATCGAACGCATTACTCATTTCTTGCAAATATAATGCGTGCACTGTGCCCATACAAACAATATGTGCGTATGAGAGAGTAGTAATACGGTGAAAGGGGGTTCGGGGCGCGGGTTGAGACCACACCCCTACCTTCTAAATCATATAAAAGCTTGATGATGTTCAATTACAGCTACACTTGACAAAAATACATACACATAATAACATGTCGTTCAAAGTAAGTGTTCTGTGGTGAATCGAAAATTGTCAGTGCGGTTTCTAATTAATTCCGTTTGATTTTAGCTTGCGATCTTTGCTGCTGTGGCCGTAGTGGCTCGTGCCGGTGTTCCATTGGGATTAGGACATGTAGGATACGCTGCACCAGCCTACAGTGCTGCCCCAGCCGTATCATACAGCTATTCGTCTTCTCCATTGGCTAAAGTTGCGGCTGCTCCAGTTGCTGCTTACGCAGCTCCAGCTTATTCCCATGCAGCATATGCTCCAGCCATCTCCCATGCGGCATATGCTCCAGCCATCTCCCATGCGGCATATGCTCCAGCATTATCGCACGCAGCATACGCTCCAGCCATCTCCCATGCGTCGTATGCTCCAGCCATCTCCCATGCAAGTTACGCTCCAGCCATTTCCCACGCAGCTTATGCTCCAGCCTCCTACGCCCATGCTGTTCCATCAGTTGCTGCCTACGCCGCACCAATTGCCAAAGTTGCTGCCCCATATGTTGCCAAAGCAGTGGTAGCCGAACCAGTAGCTCCAGCCGTTTATGATTTCGGTTATTCCGTCAGTGACCCGCACACTGGTGACAGCAAAAGCCAACAAGAATCCCGCCGTGGAGATGAAGTTCATGGAAGTTATTCGTTGATCGATGCTGATGGATCTAAAAGGACTGTAGAATATGTGGCCGACGCTCACAATGGATTCAATGCTGTCGTCCACAGAGAACCAGCTGCGGTCGCCGTTAAGACTGTAGCACCTGTAGCTAAAGTAGCTGCACCACTTGTATCGTACGCTGCCCCAGTAGTTGCCAAATACGCCGCACCAGCTCTCTATCACCATTAAAACTGTTCACCTCATATGTTGTATCACTTTAGTAATAATAATATAATTATACTTAGTGAATAGGTTGTAATTTATTTTTATTATTATTTCAGTTTTTGTTTATATGTTTGTAAAGATAAATAAATAGTATTTGCGTATTTTTGTTTATTGAGTTTCTTCTAATGAAAAGAAAATTTTTGACGCTTCTTTGGATTTGGATTTAAAAGAGTTTATAATAAACATATTAGGTGGTTGCATAAGGCACTTTTTTCATTAAATTCTTTTGTGCATATTCAACAGTAAATGATAATAAAGTATGGAACTATGTATAAATTTTAAGTCACTCTACATCTGTCTGTTTACACATAACGTGTTTTCGACGTTATATTTCTTCTCATTTTGTTAAATTACTCTAAAATGTGTTACCATTTTAATATACACCATGAAGTGAAAATGTATAAATTACGCAAGACAAAAGGTAGTAAATAAATTATCTATAGTCGTTGGAAAAAAATTCGAAATACTATTATAAAACTTATAGACTTCTTAAAAATAAATGGACTAGAAAGTACTACTCTACATGTGCGTATATATTATTGCACAAAATGAAACGGTTTACATTTAGATTTGACGTTTGGTGGGCTTAAATTACACTTAAATACCTATGGTACACCAGACCTGTGTTTTGATATGATATTAATTTGTTTTGTGTGACTTGTGTTCGTAAGAAACAGGTACCTAGGTTTAGTTTGGTGCCACTTGGCAGGTAAGCCGCAAGGTCTACAGTACACAGACTTTTGCATAGTCAAGTACCGATAAGTAAATCGCACGGTGCTGACTATAAAAAACTGTTAGACGAACTCAAGGAGACACCCCTTCTAGGAATGCCATGTGATGCCATGGTTCAGAAATTTGAGCTAGATAGAAAATATCAGATTATAATGCCAGAAAAGAAGGACTGGCAGACAGGTACTCCGGTGAAAGCGAACTCAAGCTGGTATACTGACGGCTCTACAATGGACTACGGCGTTGGAGCGGGAATATACGCTAAAAAGCCTAAAAAGGCTCTTTCGGTAAGCTTCAGAGGAGGCACGACTGTGTTCCAAGCTGAGGTTGCTGCAATTCATCACTGTGTCCGAGAGATAGAAAGATGTACCGAGGGTAAGCGTAAGGTAAATGCGTAGCTATCTTCTCTGACAGTCAGTCCACAATTAAAGCAATTAGCTCCACAAGCGTGGACTCTAAACTGATTTCGGACTGTGTAAGCGCCATAAATGAGGTGGGGCACCCGAAGGAAACTAACCCTGGCCTGGGTCCCTAGCCACTCAGGCGTGAGAGGAAATGAGGCGGCAGACGAGCTGGCCAGGCGAGGTTCGTCAAGGCCATTCGTTGGAGCCGACCCCTCTCTCGGCACTACCAAATTGCAAATTAAAAAATCCATCAATGAATGGATACATAATCAGTCCAGAGAGTGGCGATAAAAATCACCGGGACAAAGACAGGCAAAAGATTTCCTAAAGGAACAGAGGCCTGAATTCACGAGAGATCTACTGAATAACAGGAAGACTATCAAAATGATTGTAGGTCTGCTGACTGGTCATTGTAGACTGAATAGGCATATGTACAACATAGGCCTGGCAGATGATGCAACCTGCAGATACTGCCAAGAGGAGGAAGAAACACTAGTTCATGTGCTGTGCCAATGTGAAGGCCTGGCGAGGACAAGGTTTCTAGTAATGGGGGAGGAGAACCCCACAGCTAGAAGCTACATAAAGAAGCCGCTCTCAAAGACGATAGGCCTAATTAAGAGGCCAAATTAGAAAACGTCCTCTAGGAAAAAGGGGATCACAATAGATCTGAAAAGGTCGCGGTGAAACAGGTCGATAGGCCACCCCAATCCTAATCTAATCTAATCTATTGTCTTCATATTTTCAAAATTTAGACCACAATATTAATTATGATAATACGAAAATTCTTGACGTTGAAAATAATTACAAAAAGCGGTTATTTCCGGTGCACATTAACAGCAATCAAAATTTAATTAATTTTAAAACTTAACCATATTTATTGTAACATTTTACATAATATCGACTAACATTACCTTATCGACAAAAATATTTTTCTGACTTTTTAACAATTTTAAATTCCAAAAACTTTTAATTATATTATTATATTTAAATTTGTAAGTATTATTTCTACATTTTCAGTACTATTGCTTTATATCCTTTTATAATATTGTAGAACTCCTCTGAAGAAGTGATTAAATAAATGACAAAATATTGATGTCGTATAAAGTAGTTTTTATTAAATAGATCGCATTACCCACACATCTGATTTTATTCCATACGGAAAAGGATAGATTGATAAAGGGAGTATTGATAAGATTACGACACTTACGAAGAAGAGGCAGACTAAGAAACATGGAAAAGTACAAAAGAAGAAGGTTTGACAGAGTGAGGGGTATTCCTAAATTAAACAAAAGGAATGGTAAAAAATAAGAAGGAATGGGCGGTGTTTATTTAAAGCAAAAAAAGAAATTAATGCAGAGTATATAAATTTTACTTAACACAAAATGTTCTTAAATTCAATTATTAAAAGAATGTTGACGAACATATTCAAACCAAATAATTATTTTAAAGTAAAGAAAACTACTGGTGCCGCAATTAATCAAATTTATATTTCTAAAGAAAAAAATACTAATTAGGGCTTGCATAATGTAATAAAATATTTATTAAATATTTCATTTTAAAAAGGAAAAGTTTTATTTTCAATTAAAAAAGAAACACAAGGAACACATGCCAATGATATTGATAATTTTCTTGTAAAACTTTTGTCAGTTATGTCGATAGAAAATAAATTAAATATAAACATATGCATTCAGCAATTCAAGCTTGTGACATTGACATTCGGGCATTATATAACACCTCGTATGCAAGTATACTTCAAGTGGGTGTACAACTTCGCACTTTGTTGAAAATCCTGTTTGCTATAAGTTACGTATAGTTCGTATGTACGAAATGCATTGCATTTTTAAGACATCTGCTTCGACTACAGACATTCGAGCATTCTGGAACACTTGCATACGATGTGCCAATTTTAGGGCAATTGCGCAAGGTTTATAAAGAAGTTCGAAAGAATATTTCAAAACCTACATCAAGTTGCATGAGTCACGAAATAAGTCGTATACCGAAGAACAATAAGGATTGTTAAGAAGAAAAATGAATTATCATAATTAGCATATGTCGTTAGTTTTCAATAGACATATAATAGACAATCATTGGTAGATTTTAGGAGTAAATCACGTGGGATTATACAAACCATTCTTTGTATTATTTTAGTTTTGTAATACATGGCATGAAAGAAAAATTAAAAGGGATAGTAGAAAAGTGTAACAAATTGGGGTGGAGCGCAATAATCTTAAATTAAAGTATGTCATTGGTTTATTAAAGGAAGGAATTTATTTATATACACAGGATGTCAATTAACAAATACTATTAAATTATATAAATTTATCAGTGGTGGTAATGAGATAAACCTTCTGAGTAGACTGGACTAGCTGAGTAGGTTGCTACTTTAGCAATAGATGGCGAGGCATAGCTGATAGCGGGCCTGCAGCGTAACTTACAGCTGGAGCCGCAGAATAAGTAGCTATTTTGGCAACTGCAGGCGCAGCGTAGCTATAGGCGGGACTAGAGGCATAGCTGAAAGCTGGGCCGGCATATTTAGCAGCGTATCCTACAGAGGGAGCAGCTGAATAAGCTACTGGTGTAACGAACTTAGCAACAGCTGGCGCAGCATAGCTGACGGCAGGAGCTGCAGCGTAAGTGGCTACTGGTGCAGCGACCTTTGTTACTACCGGAGCGGCAGCATAGCTTGCGACTGGGGCAGCATGTCCAGGTTCTTTATGTACGACGGCGTTGAATCCGTTGTGGGCATCAGCAGAATATTCAACAGTTCTTTTGCTGCCGTCGGCATCGATTAAAGAGTAACTACCTTGGACTTGATCCCCTCGTCTTGATTCATGCTGGGATTTGACATCTCCAGTATGTGGGTCATTTACGGCATACTCGAAATCGTAGGCGGCTGGGGCTTCTTCAACGTAAGCTTTGGCAATGACTGGAGCGTGAGCTGCGTATGTGGCCACTGGAGCTGCAGCGTACTTGGTGATTGGTGCCGAGTATGTAGCTACAGTTGGGGCGGAGTAGGAAACAGTTGGTGCAGCATGAGAGATAATAGGTGACGCATAGCGAGTGATAGCGGGAGCGGAGTAAGTGTGCACTGCTGGCGCGGCATGGGAAATAACTGGAGATGAATAGGAAACAGCTGGAGCCGCACTGTAAGTAGCTATTTTAGCTACTGCTGGAGCTGCATATGTAGTATAAGCTGGTGCGGCGTATCCAATTGGTTGCCCGGCCCTGGCTAAACTAACAATGTTGCGAATCCCAAAAACTTGAAAAAAAAAATAATAATAATAATTGAAAAGAAATAGTTAAATATAATTCAATAAATATTAACGAGGGTTACTCACTTTGAATACCATCTTGATGCTAAAGCTTCTCAAGTGTTAAGTGTGCTTTTTGTGCGTTGATTGTAACATTTTATACTAAATTCATGGAAGGCGTCTAGCTCCTATAGGGGATTGCCCACCACCTTTCACCATTGTACCTTAGGCAGTGTATTCGTAGCTTGCGTATTACGTATACTTGATCTTGTACTGGAGAAATATGTGCCAATTTTTTTTTATTGTCGTTTCAATGACGACTTTCCACAAATATGCGTGCAAATACATGCATTTTTTATATAAAGCATGTCAAGTATTATGAAACGGGGTTTATTTTACAAAATAATGATGGTTACAGCTACGAATTAATAAGCAATAGGAAAATATTGAGCAAATAATTGTAATATTATTTTTGTAATTCTAATTTATTATTTCATACATACGAAATGTTTATATACGTAGATGTTTATGTATTGTCGTTGCAAAGATGAATGAATATTAGAAAGTAAATATGTTTAATTAATCCATATGAATTCACTATTTTGACAAAATTCAATTATAATTCTAAATCATTTTGCTGCATTGCATAAGGAAACCAGAAACATTTATACATAAATGTATGTTATTTTATTTTTGAGATAATATTAATCCAAATATTAATGAAATGTGATACCTATGTATTTCGGATATCTTTTAATAAACCTCATATTTATTGTAATTTTGAAATACTAACATGCAGAGGATTTTATTAGATACGGCAACGAAAAAGTAAGTAAACGAAATATTAATATTATCTGTACTGGATATGAAGCTTTTAGGTAAGATTTTCGGTAAATGAGTTTTATAAAACGATGCAATTCACTAAAACTGATCCTGTTAAAAGTTAAATAAATAGCCAATTTAATATCGCGATTGTCTAAACCAAGAAAATATATATTATCAGCAAAAAATTAGTGAATCAAATAAATATTTGTTAAATAATAAATTAAAGCAATTTGAGAATGTTCTGATTTATGGTAAACTTAATGTTGTTTTCTTGTCTTTTAAGTCGATGGATCAAAATTATGTTGTGAGTTTCGTCCAAATGGAAGGATCGAATTAGTTAAATTATAAAATCATAATGATTTTATTTGATTTTTTTACAACTTCATAATAAAACATGTCATCTTTTTTTTTACTAACCAATTAGAATTATATTATTAATAATAAACACTTAACAAGAAATCAAAGTTGTGGAGTTAAGGGGTGACTACATAATTTGGGTCCAATATATATATATATTTTTTTGATTATCCATAATAGAGAGCCGAGCAGTAGAACTGGTCCATTTTTTTTTTAAATAGCAAAACCACTTCAAATATCAAGCGGAAGAGTGGATGGAGATAAAAAGTGAAGTGTGATGGATGCAAAGATGATTAAGCAAAGGTGAAGGTCGAGAATAAAATAGCAATCACTTAACAGCTTTTCCCAATTACAGAGGGATTGTCCACTAATCAGTTATTGTTACGCCGGCGCCCATAAAGCGATACAAGTGGTCCTCTCTTGCCCGCGTATTTATAATCGTTCGCCAGTATTTCGATAACGTTTCGCCACGTTATGTAAGATACGGTAAAATGTAGTGCTGTTATCCAAATTCTAATCATTTTGGATCCGGATTATTCATTATCCGGATCTATATGTTATCGGAATCAGCTATCCCAAACCTCGGATCCTGATCCACTATCCGAAACCTTGGATCCGGATCCACTATCCGAAATCTCATATCTGGTGCGATAATCACTAAGATTTGTTGAACACATAATGCAAAGTGAATGTGTACATATACATATAGCAGGTACACTAATATTAAAGTAGATCGATAATTTATATCTCTTCCAGATCTGAATCCGAGAAACAGATAGTAGATCTGGATCCGAAAATCGGATAGTGGGATCCAGATCTGAGAACCGGATATTGGCTGCGGATCTAAGAACCGGATTCGAAAACCGGATAGTGGATTCGGATCCGAAGGCCGGATAGTGGATCTGAATCTGAGGACCGGATAGTGGGTTCGGTTCCGAGAACCTGATAGTAGAATCAGATAGTGGATCCGGATTCTAGGATCCGGGAATCCGATAACTTTGGATCCGGATCTCAATTTTATCGGATACCAACAGCACTAATAAAATGTTAGATTAGCCATGGTAAGCGTTTCTACCACTCTACCACTTTTACCTTGTATACATTGGTAGTACTGATAATTCAGTTCTGGCTTGCGTGATCTCTTTTCTGCCATAATCCATTCAAAGAAATATACAAAGGACAACAAATTTCCGTAGTTGACGCAATGCCAGTTCTTTTCGGAATTTTTTGCAAACCGCAATTGAAATAAGCGCAAGGTTCAGTTTTGCTGACATAGACAAGGTCGAACTTGTAATCTGATACAAAACAATTGTACTCCAGTAAATTATTTCGTATATTTCGAGGTTTGGAAGAAGAAATAAAATCTGATGTTGAAGCTAGAGTAACAATATTCAAACTCGCAGGCATTTCCTCAGATTGTGTGCCTTGATGTTTTTTCACTCTGTTTTTATTGTCATATTTTTTCTAAAATGTTTCTTGGAGAAAAGAGGAATGTTTAAAATAAATCAAAACAGAAAAATATGAAAAACAACGCAATATAGCGCATCAAGCAATACAATGCAACATAATATCAATACAACGCAAGAATTCGGAGATTTTATAACTCAAATCGTGTATACTATTAAGAATATACCAAATCTAACAGCTGATTGTGGAAGAGCTTCTGGCTAACTGCTGAGACAATTGCAGTGTATGGCTGTGTACCAGTGTCACTGGCTGTTTTGTATAAAATTCATATACTTAACGGAATAATTACACTAACAATAAGATAGAGTTAGTAACATTGACTATTGCTAACCACGGTCACAAAAATTATCAATTTTGGGCTGTTTTGTATTTTCGCTTTCCCTGTAAAATCAGGTTTTTAACCTTTAGAGTACATTTTTTTCGTTTGTGTTCAACTGAACTAGTTATTTTTGAGTAGATTTAGCATCGTCTGAAGAGTAGACTGAATGAGGGACTTTACTAAATAAAGTGTAGTTTGTGTAAAAACAATCAAAAACCCGAAATAAAACAAATCCAAAAATTGCAACACATGCAAACCCTAAGTTTCTTATTGCTTATTGAGTTTTTATTTTTAAAAAAATCCCTCATTCAGTGTGAGCAAATAAGGTATTTAACATGCTCAGAAATTTTGAAACAAATCTGTTCGCGAACCTTTGAGAAAATGTTGCTTTTCTCTTGGCGATAATCCTTATGATTTTCCATTGAATTCAAATTATGTAGTGACTTCCTTAATATTGGAAATTGAGTTATAAAAAGCTATAAATTATTTGAAAACTAAGAATCAAATACAATTTAGATGTTTATTAATAAGAAAAACATATATACACAATGTCAATCAACAAAAAAATACTTAAAAGCTATATTTATCACTTAATGGTAATGGCCCAAACCAGCTGAATAAACTGGACCAGCTGCATAAGAGGCTACTTTGGCGTAAGATGGCGACGCATAACTAATAGCTGGGCCTGCAGCATAACTGACAGCTGGTGCTGCAGAATAAGTAGCTACTTTAGCAACGGCAGGTGCAGCATAGCTGTAGGCAGGACCAGCGGCGTAGCTCAAAGTGGGTGCCGCATATTTAGCAGCGTATCCTACAGAAGGAGCAACTGAATACGCTACTGGTGCAGCGATCTTAGCAACAGCTGGAGCAGCATAGCTGATGGCAGGAGCTGCGGCATACGTGGCTACCGGTGCAGCGACTTTCGTCACTACTGGAGCGGCGGCGTAACTTGCGACTGGGGCAGCATGTCCAGGTTCTTTATGTACGACAGCATTGAATCCGTTGTGGGCATCAGCAGAATACTCAACAGTTCTTTTGCTGCCGTCGGCATCGATTAAAGAGTAACTACCTTGGACTTGGTCTCCTCGTCTTGATTCATGCTGGGATTTGACATCTCCAGTGTGTGGATCGTTTACGGCGTATTCGAAATCGTAAGCGGCTGGTGCTTCTTCAACGTAAGCCTTGGCGACGACTGGAGCGTGAGCTGCGTATGTGGCCACTGGAGCTGCAGCGTATTTGGCAATTGGTGCTGCGTAAGTAGCTACAGCTGGAGCAGCGTAGGAGACAGCTGGAGCAGCGTAGGAGACAGCTGGAGCAGCGTGAGAGATAACAGGTGACGCATAGCGAGTGATAGTAGGAGCTGAGTAAGCGTGAACTGCTGGTGCTGCATGAGAAATAACTGGAGCTGAATAAGAGACGGCTGGAGCTGCACTGTAAGTAGCTATTTTAGCTACAGCTGGAGCTGCGTACGTGGTATAAGCTGGTGCGGCATATCCAATGGGTTCTCCAGCCCTGGCGACCACCAACAATGTTGCGAATGCTAAAAACTAGAAAAATGAATTAAATTTACATCTACACCAATCACTTATATAAGTAAATTTTGGATATCGATTGCTTACTTTGAATACCATCTTGATGCTGATGCTTCTCGGATGTCGAGTGTGCTTTCGCCATGCAAATTGTAACTTTTTATACTATGATGATGGAAGGTGCGCACCTCCCGGTCCGGTTTTCCACCACCTTTCACTGTCATCGTTGCACACCTCCACCTCGGGCAATCTTCTCACATTCGCGCCTGACGAATTGGCTGTTTTTGCGCGACCGCGGACGCGGGCCAAATTTGTGGAAAACAATTTACCCGTTAATGGCGTGGTGTAATAACACCTATCTCTCGTAACGGAGTCAGTCAGGTATGCGTCAAAGTCGTCCAACGGTGAAGAAAAAATAAAACGAACGTTGCGGGAATCGATACGATTACGGAGCTCCGAGGGACGCTTAGTGGGTCAGACGACTGGTTCGGGATTTTTTTGAGAGCGGTCCACGCTGTGGCTGTGCTAACATCGTACGCGCTACTCTGCCGCGTTATGTAATGCGTCGATTCATTGAAAAGTGCAAGTAATTATGTTACAATTTAACTGGCATGCCAAGTCTCATAAATATCAGTTAATAAATGTGTCGCTCGTAGTCACAGTTCTGCGTAAATTGTATGTTTTTTTCCTTGCCGATGCCATGAGATATTGCAATATTAATGTATAAACCACTATGTTTTATTGAATTTTAAGATTATTCATTTAGTGCGCGATATCTGCGTGTTACTAATAGATATACTTCTATATATCTATGATTTAGTGTTGCTTCTATGTTGAGTTAAAAATTTATTTATCTTTATTTTAGAAGCATTGATGAATTTTATATTTGCACTTGAAAATTATAAAACCTACTGGGTTTACCTGGAATATTTTTAATACATTAATTGCAAAAGTCCAGAGTAACATATTTAGTTTTCTTTGTTAAAACTTTATTTAGAAATCGATTTTTTGCGGTGTTAAAATTAATGCCTATTATCCATAATGTTAAATATTAAAATACTTTAAGTTCACTTTTCACAATTATTAGAATGAGTGTTTTCATTACAGCTTAAAAATGTTTTTTCATTTATTTCATACCTTCCTCTTATTGATTATAATCGTCGCAAATTAAAGTAAGTAGAAATTTATTTTAAACACAGAAGTATAAAATATGTCAATTAAATTCAGCTAACGAATAAAAACATTGCGCTTGTAGCTATGTTTAACAGCTTTTTTAAAGTTTTTTCAACAGTAAAATTTTCCTATCATTAGGTAAATGGTTATATATTTTAATACCTCAGATACCCACACTTTTGGCGGTAAGGTTTAATACGTATAGTTCAGAAAGAGTTAGAATTTCTAAAGTTTTAAAATAATTTCTGCATTGAATGGGTTCAAGGAAAACTTCACCGCTGCAGATAAGGATCCTTATAGTAGGATTCCATACATCAAGTCACTTTGAAATTTAGCGTGGTTTAACATTTTTAAGGTACTTAATTCAATAACATTCTTCAGAGATCTTATTTTAAATATTGATCTTTTTAGTTTTTTGTTGATAATGGGCGTTCCTGGATAAAGTGAAAGTAAAAGTCAACCATTGAAAAGTGCCCCTATAGCTACAGAACTGAAATTAAAGAGAATGGTTACTACTGTCGCATATATTTTAAATACAAAAAAAAAATAGCTTAATTGATGCCACCCCATTTAACATATCACGTTAAAAAAAATGTATGTAAGTAAATACTATAAAATACATCGTACTTTTTCTTTCAAATGTGTATCTGACCTTGTAAGCGGATGACATTTCGGCTCTAGTGATGCACAGAACATCATTTATCATCAGACTATCTATTACAGATATTAATGCCATGGTTTTCCGACAAGTTATCCCTCAGTTTAGAAAAAATCAAATACATGATTCTTCATACAACACAAACACATGTCGACTTTGAAAATTAATTACACTTTTTCAGTCTACTGATCTTAAATTGCTGGGCATAACATTGAGTTCTGGTTTATCACGGTCAAATTGTTGTCAAAAGCCAGCTACTTGTACACTTTATTTATGAAAACTAAATTATTACAAATCATCCTAACCCCGTGCTCCACCTGAAAAGGTACTACACGAGGCTACCTATTCTAAGTACTATATGGGTTCCATAACAATTGAAATGATCCCTACTCTAACTAAATAACTTCCCTATGATTTTTAATAACAAAAATATAATACAGTAGCCTCGCGACCATACGACTATTACTTTTGAAAAATGATAAAAAAATGTAAAATGTGATTAGTTCACATAATCCCGAGTCTACTGTAAATTAGTCAGCTATCAGTTATTATTAAATGCGCCCATGGAACGACTTTCGTTATCTCCCAGCATTCGCCAAGGACACTGGTTATATATAATATACTTATATAAAATCAATGGCCACGGAGTAAGGGAAAACCATGGCAAAAACCTTACTCTGGGAGGAAAAGCTAGCTACTCAAATCTTTCGCAAATGTTACGCTTTCCGTTGTCTTAGATCTCAGGTTTTTCATGGATTCCTGCAGAAATCTTTTTAAACAACTGCACATGTCTTTAGCGTGCTTTTGCATACTAGAGATACGCCACCAGAGCCACACAGAGAAAAATCCGCATAGTAATATGTATTTACAGTTCACTGTTGGATGAAAATTGTAGTAAGAATTTTTACTATTGTGCGAAATTTTTAGACAACGTCGCTGCAGTTTTGTAAACCAGAGTTACGAAAAAAGCAATAAAATTGTTGGAAAATATTGCACAATCTTCAAGAAAATATTGTGAAATGCTTTACAGTATTTTACAAATAGTAAATATAATAAATTGCATATGAGGAAGTGAGAAATAGTTATAAACGAGAATTTTTATACCGGGAAACTTTATAGTACTCGAACACTAGTTCACGGATCGAATTAATAATTAATTATTTAAAATTGCAATATTCTGATTTCCGCTAATGTTAAGAAGGACGTCGGTCTGCCAAGACTTGGACATACTTTAATATTCCGAATTGCTGTTTCTGAAGCAATAAAAGCTAATATTAAGACGGGCATCGGCCTGTCGACATGGCAGTAATAATTATGTCCATCCCATGCCAACATCCCTCGAGATTTACTTATTGTGGTTAATGAAATCAACAAACAAACCATCAAACTAATAAAATCTCATTTATTTTAGAGATATTGGGAAAATTAAGAAAATAATTGGAAATAAAATGGGATCATATTATCTTTTTACTTCTAGCTTATTAATTTCACTTAATAAGTGCTATCTAATTAACAAAGTGAATATTATTAAGATATAAGGATTACGCTAACCACAATTATAGTTAATTTAATGTAATTATTATGTTCAAATTCCCAAAAAACATTGTATATCGGCGAAGTAGAATTCGCAAACGTCACATACAGAACAAAATAATAAACTAATGAGTTCAAAACTTCTCAGATTAATGACCCTTTATTCCTTAATCCAACAGTCCAGCTTTACTGTACTCAAAACTCTACTGAAGATTCACTATTGCATTTGCGGCAAGCAATGTGTAATTTATACTCCTTTTATGCTGCTGTAATTTTTCCCAATTAATAAAAGTCCAATTCTTCTATCAATCAATTGAAAAAAAAAAATAAACGCATCGACAAAAGCAGTGGAAAGCAGTTAAATTTTCCACACAAAAAGGAGGAAAAAAGACTCCCGTTCGTCATAAAACAGGATAGACGTGATAGACGATTCTTTTTCCAATTGTATTACGTAGGTGAGCAAATGTGTGTGTATGTATGTGTACAGTATATGTGAACGTATTGTGACGGTACATATATCGGTAACGTACGATGCGATGGTCAGCAGCAACCACTGGACGAAATGCAAGGGTTATTACTGGGATCTGTTGGCGACATTGACTAGTGGGACCGGACACTGGAACCTCGGACCTTCATTGCTACGCTCATTTTTAAACTCTTCTGCCAGTCGCACCGCGTCGGTTATTCAAATTCCACACTTTTTTCCGTTGTTTTAGCCGACTACCGCAGATCGAGATTTATATGGGTGTGCAGCGCGGAGGCGCTGGTAGGTAGAGCTACCGATCGTGATGTCCGAGATATTGTGTACCTATTGTCTGTTTTACTGGTTAAAATTAATCCTACGGTTTTTACTTCTGCGTGAAATTATTTTGAATTTTGAGGCTTATTGTTAGCAGTGTTTATCACGGAGCAAAGTAGATTTATTAGATTAGATAAAGATTGAGGCAGCTACGCGAGCTTTTCTTTAGGGCATTCGGCCTCTAATACTTTTCCTAATGTACGGAAGATCACAATGATTATACCTATATTCAAAACTAGCGATGCACCAGATACATCTAACTACCAACTAATTGCAATTTTAGCAAACCTAGTTTAAATATATGAAATACTTTAAAATTTATCCTAATATTAGACCGAATATATCTGTAGATCTACATGGACGGTAGATTGGTGATTACAAAGGCCATAATTGGATAAGCTAGTGAAATCAGCCCCTGCATAGATTTGGCCAATATTTTTATTAGCTGTTTCTTATAGCGCTTCTTACCAGCCGATTATTTATCAGTACAACATTGGAAATAATATTATATCTTGGAGCAACACTAATAAAAAGCTTGGCATTTTGTTTGACACACCATTAAACTTCACAAATCATATTGCTGCTATTTCTTCCGAAGCATTCAAATCTTTGAATTTTATAATGCGTACCAGGGGCGGCTTCTCTTAAGGAGCCATGGGGCCATGGCCCACCATTGCAAATGACAAATTAATCATTAAAAATCTTTTATTTTCTGTAAAAATATCGATAAATACTCTTACACCTACTGGATTTTCTCTGCTCCATTTCTGTTTTTAGTTTCTTCAGTATTGTACTGCTACTTAACCCGCGCAAAAGGGTTCAGGCCCTATAAAAGGCATTCCAGCCCCTTTTTTGCGAGGTTATCCGTTTTTTCGTTTTTTTCCACTCCTGTGTGAGCCGGAACCCACAGGAGGGTTACTTTATTTCTTTTGTCTAGCTCATTTAATTTCCCTAGGCATTCCCAGACCATCTTGGAACTAATTTCATATGAACTCAGCGCCTTAATGGCTGCTTGACTATCAGACATGATGATAATTTCCTGCTTCCGATAATTTCTATCTATATTGAACTGAACACATCTTTCAATAGCGTGTATTTCCGCCTGAAATATACTTGGATATTTTCCCAAGCTTTCGAAATATGTGGTTCTAGGCCCATATATTCCTATTCCAGTTCCCTCTGCCGTTTTGAAGCCATCAGTATACCATTTGATGGCATTTCTATTCAAGTTCAAGATGGTGTTATCCCACTCGCTCCTGTTATTCAACTTTATGATGAATTCCTTCACAAAGCTGAATTTTTTTAACATATCATCCCGGGGCATATCCCAGGTTTGATCACCATCAGGAGATTGAGGCCTATGCCTAATCATTCCTTCCTTGACCATTCTGAGTGTGGTTCTTTTCGCCGCGCCCTCTACTACAATATGGAGGGGGGTAAGATCCAATACTACTTCGATAGCTGCTGTTGGGCAGGTTCTCATAGCCCCCGTTATGCATACACATGCTAATCTTTGCACTTTCGAGAGGTTAATTCTCGCGGTGGCCAGATTAGTTCTTTTGCTCCATGCTACTGATGCGTAAGTGATGATCGGTCTCATCGTCTTTGACTTACCATACTTGTCCTTCAGTCGTGTGTTCATTAGTATTCGTTTCCTGTATAGCTTATTCCATACTGCCGTTGACCGTTCTGAGTACTTTTCATACAACTGTCCACCGTGTTTTATTTACGATTTACAAAAAATAATATATGGCTTACGTCATATTCATATGTTTTGTGCGGGAATTAGGATTAGTGAAGTAAGCGATATTCATTTTCAGGGACTGAAAGATTTGAACCATCCTTTTGAAAAATCTACCAAAAATATCACTCTTAGGCAACATTGTAATTGTAGTTTTATTATTTTTCTTTTCAGATTTAAGTTATAATTCTAAATTGCAATATGTTTGAGATTCTGTCGGGCAATAAATATAAATTAATTATTATTCTGGTATATTTGTTATTCCCTTATTCTAAAGAGGCTTTAATTTTATCTTCTTAATATATTTTCAGTATTATTTTTGAGAGCAGTACCGTCTGTCTCCAAATTCGCGGGCTTAGTGGCAAAGTGCGGCATGGAGCATAGCTTTCTTTATAAAAGCATTGGTTTAGTTAAATGTGACGGTTAATAGTTTAGAGCAATACTATTTTCTGTAGCCGCATGTTATTCCAAAATGATTAAGGTAAGATACAATAAATAAGTAAAAATCTCGCATTTGTATTTTGTTATTAGGCAAGATATATTATTTCAACCATTATCAAAACATGTTTGAGAATATTATTTTGAACTGGCTCTCTAACTTCTTTAGAATTTATGTCAAACCTGTACCTAAATATTAACTTATCTATAACCATCTATAGCTTTCTCTAATTAAAATTAATTATCCACATATTTCAAGAAAAATCAATGTTGAGATATATGCGATATAACTAGTTACTAATATATAAGTAAATATTTTTTTAAATGAATTTACTTTCATGACATACTCTGCTATTGTTTACTATAGTTATTTAAAAATCATTTTTATTTTATTACTGCTAGAAAACGATGCAGAAACTTCGTAACCAGTTAAGCTACTCTGTTTTGATTGTTGCATAGTTCGTTCTAGGTGTAACAAATACTCCATTCAAATCATTATGTAAAATAATTAGATAAATTGATGCTATTTAAATTGTTTTCTTTGTAAAATTTTGATTTCTTTTTTTTTATTAATCGATATATTCTATGAGCAGCTTCACACTGTTAACAAGAACATTAATTGTACGTTAATCTAAACTGCTATAGTGATTAAAATTAACATCTTACGTTTAATAATTTTGCTAATGTTGGACAACTGTTTACAAATCCATTGCTCACAGGCAATCATTAAAAACTGTTGGGTTAACTAGGAATTTGTTGAACATTTTGTTTTTTCCTTGTAGCTGACATATTTACTAGCTAAACCTGCTTATTCTATTCGCAAACTATTCAACTTTGTTAAACACTAAATATTAAATTTTTATGTGTCATTACATTATAATTATATTAAAATTGGTAGGTGTTCACTACTAAATCAAAGTCACATAGTTAATAATTACAAATTTTAGTTATTGAAAGTGCATTATACAATAGAATGATGACATTAATACGTTTTACCAGTAAAATTATATTTTATGTAATTACGTAAATCAATTCCAATAAATTTCAACGTAAATATTATTTGTAAGCTGACGCACACTGTTATAATATTATAGAACCGTAAATCAACGTAACACGGCAGAAGCAAACATGTACGTTATACGTGAACATAATTTAAAACGATGCAAACGCAACCATCTGCATGTCTGGTATTATTTATTTATTTACCATTATGAGTTTTATTATAATATCTATATATGTATGCGTTAAAATGCCGATTTTGCCAAAAATTAAATCAATACTAGTAATGTTCCTTTTGTAACGCGAAACGTTCGAACCTTGAACGGTTTCACATCTCCCCAATGCTATCGCTTTTTCTTCAACGGAGATACATTATTAAATCAGATCGAGTAGTAAATAAAAAGTGTGTAGTGGACGTGCAAGGGGTTAACCACCCTTCCTTTGCCCAGACGGGGTGTTGCAAATTGTTCACATTTCTGACTGCGTTTTATTACACCAGCCAGCGGCTCTTATATCACTTCTATAGTTCTTATAATATCTTTTGAATTATCGCACAGGATCGTATTCGTCCTTAACAGACATAATCCTCCTGTTACAGAGAAAAAGGGCTTACTCTCCTACACTACTATTTCGCCTTTTATCTAAACATAATTTTCTCATAAAACTAGTTTAATTTAACGTATACCTACACAGGCAAGGACGAATTCAAGATTCCGTTTCAGTGCTTGGAATGCGAGAGAAATTACATTGCAATACAGTCCTGAAAAAACGTTGAGCCCGGACAAGGCGTGTTCGCTAAGCCACCCTTCTGGATAAATGTAAATATTCTGGTATTTTTTATGTCATATTGCGATGACTTTTTTATTGCTTCCTTCAACTTTAAAAATGTCATTTGTATTTAAATATTCACGCAACGTGCCCGTTCGTGGCGTAATTGTAGACGCTATTAGAATAAATTACGGGTAAAAGTTCAGATTCGAGGATTCGAATGGAGATCTTTCAAGGGAATGTCGGAGATAAATATTGTGAACGAGATTCAAATAACGTACGATAGGAAAGTGAGGCTTTACATAGTTTTTAATTAAGGTTTTTAATAAAAGCGTAGTGTTGGATGACTATACATTTATTTCATTATTTCATCTTTTAAGGTATTCATTTGAACCTATTAAAAACTCTAATTGCATACATTTTCAGAGTTTCTAAAAAAATCCCGAAATACAATAACTACTAGAGGCATATTTATATTTATTATCAAATGAAATATTTGGTATTTTTTTTTACGTTGCTTGGGTTGCGTTAGTAACGCAGAAACAGTATGGCAGAATGTAATCTGAGTAACTGATTAATAATTCATGATTAAAGTTACGTTCTGTGTTTGAAATTTTGATAACAGAATAAGGACATGCAATCCCAGTTGTAATTCATAATTTAATCATTTCAGTTATTTGGAATTATCAGTTTAAATGTTTTTACACTATAAATCTAAATTTGGGAATCAATATCTTTCCCTTATTACGCTTTGATTAAACCTGTACTTTATTCCTAACATGAGAAATATGCCTTATGTTTTCGAGAAAGCATAATGGAGACTCCTTCAATAACTGAACTGAAGCTATCATCAAGAGCCTGGAAACACAACCCGATGCCCTTTAGCAAAATAGATTAGTTTTATATTTCTAGTATACGTATGATGTCCGTCCAGCAGCAGTAAAACTGGCGATTTTCTAGAGGTTCATACTAGATCCACGAATTTTTCAAATCAAGAATAGATGTTTGTTTGCATCCAACCGCTTCAATGAACTTCAGCCCCTGCTCTCGGAGAACAACTATTCATAAGCTATAGATCCATTCTAGCTCGCGGAAATACACGCATTGGAGGGTAAATAAGCTTCTACTGCACTAAAACAGACTTCAATGGTAACAGTAGCTCCCTGTTCTGCCGAAGTTAAGGCGCTTTGTTTTTAGTGCAATTGATACACCGGTCTCAGCACAATTCCAAATTTTGTCTACTGTAAATTTATGCTTATCCAAAGCTTTGCCAAGCAAATCAAAAACTTGTTTTACTGCTATTCTGTTAAAGCCCATGGCTCTTGGAGCTCTTGTCCTTTCGGGGTTTTCTAATTGATAAATCCGGATCACATCTCACAAATCCTATCAGCCAATATTTTCCTGCAATTTTTGTATTTGTTCAACAATGACCTTTCCCCAATTTTTCAGACTATCCATCAGCAAGATTTCTGAAATCTTGAATTGTTAACCCTGAAAGACCCAATTCCATTTTTTCAAATATATAACTAGCTGTTTCTCGTCTTCTACGCAAAAAAAAGTGTTTTTAGCCTAATGATTTTCTAGGTTGGAGAGGTCCAGCAAGCTGACGCGCTTCTTCCACTTTTCTTTCTAGAATTGTTTGTGGTATCTCATACTCATTTTCTTCTCTTCTGTACCCACGACGACCCTGTTGCAAGTAATGAAACGATTTAGTTCTATATTTAAAAATCCAACTATATCCAGGCATAACGGACCACACTGAAGAGTAAGATAGTGATGTCCTCATGTTGCCCCATACCAATAGCTCCATCTTGCCTCTTTGGGACATTTTCTGGTTATGTTATAATGACATTTTAAATAATATTTGAAATAAGCAAATAACGCACCATAGAAAATACATGCAATACATGTCAATTAATAAGCACAAAAAAGTGTAGTTGTAAATATTTTACTTATACTTCTGATACTGTTGAACTGACCTTCAAAACAATAACGAAATTCTGGAAAGTTCACGCACAAACAGCAATAACTTTGTTATTGGTTAACTAAGTGTTCATTGCGGTAGTTCTAAAAAAATTAAACTTCCAAAACATGTGGGTTTGATGAACCAATCTGTATAGACTTCTCGTAAGCATTTTTTTGCTGTCAGGCACCTCCACCAAAATAATAAAATTAAATCGCATATGTATAACATAGGCCTGGCAAATGCTGGTATTTTCTGTCAACAGATGGAAGAAATCCAAGAAAAATTGGGTTTCTAGTACTGCACGCAGATAATACCATAGCTAATAAACGAGCCGCCCTTGAAGACAAAGTTGCAGAGCTCCTTGCAGATCTGAGAGGTCGCGGTAAAAAAAAAATAGTTCCTTATTGACCCCCTTAATCTAGTCTACGTTGAAACTGATAAGCATTCTTTATAATGACTATTTTATCCAAAATAGATCGTTTTAGTCTTAAACCGAAACAGAAAATAACGTATTATTCAATCTCCCTCTTTTCAAAGGTGTCAAAAATGAATGTCAAGGAAGAAACATCCCATTAGGTGTAATTTCTCCTGCATACCTACATTTCCAATAACGTAACACATATCAAACTCTATATAACTCTAAATATGTCACGCCATGAATATGTATGCATGCGAACGCAATAATAAAGTATTCCAGTGACATATATCTTTATAATACACAAATTCTGAAGTCGCACGGTGGTATTTGTATACATACGAAGGATGCGGAAGGCCATTTCAAAAAATATCCACGCACCAGTGATCGCATACCGTCGCAGATATTATGTTCACCCACGGAATTTACAAGGCGGATATTTGCACTTGAAAAATGTGTGTCCCTGCCGCGTCGCACCGTATTCGCCACACGAATGACATTCGTATAGCTTCTTCCTCTCCGTGTGTGAAGATATTTTCCCCTCGCAGAAAGTGTAAAGGTACTTACGGATGGTTGGTTGGATCTGTGGATTTAAATGGGAGAGGTGGTTTAAAAATTGTATTGTACGGAGGAAATTGCACGCATAAAATTGGAACATATTGATCAAAATAATTTTAAGAACCATATCATAACAAGCAGAATTTGTATTATATTAAAAATATTATAAGATTTTGGTATTTTTTTTTTGTTAGAGAGGATATAATAATTGATATAGGCAAGATATAGACCCAGGGATAAATAGTGTACAATAGATTAAGCATTTATTTTGAGGATATACGTAACAAGCAAAAGGAAAAAGGATATTAAAATGAATATTTGAAAATGCCCCTAACAGCCAGAAATACTACACAGATATTTTTAAAAATATATTTTATAAATATTTTTCGTGAGAGGTTTTTGAATATATTTTTCATATTTTTTTCTAAAAGGCGTTTCCTTGTGGCCTCTAAAACAATGCCAATTGTATTAGATCATACCACCAGAGTGTGAAAAAAGAAGTTCTTGCCTTTTAGATAACTCTATGTATGTTTCAACATTTCGTTATCGACGTTATACATTCTAAATAACCAAGAACAATTTTAGTTCATTTCGACAAATTAAATAGATTGCATAAAAAATCTCAATTTTCATATAAATATTTTAGAAAAAATATATAGCGCTTACATTAATTTTAAAATATGGAACAAATATTTTAATTGAATATTTGATCTATATTTAGAAAAAAATATGAAAAATATATTCAAAAACTTCTCACGAAAAATATTTATAAAATATATTTTTAAAAATATCTATGTAATATTTCTGGTTGTTAGGGGTGATTCACAAAACTCGTTCATTAAAAGTTTTTGACTTTGCAATGATATCTCGATTTTGAAACTGTCGGGTTAAGCATAGTTGGCTATGATCTCTTTAGAAAAAAATAATTTCATCTATATCGCACTTCCGGTTACATGAAAAGTCATGGCCAACTTTGATATTTTAATTAGAAACCTATATTTTTTTGTGCATTTTAAGGTTTTACTGAGCATTTTAAAGCCAATTTTATAAAACATCTACTAACCTATCGATTACCGTTTCCAAGTTATTTTGGTTTTTTGTGAAAAAAAGCTCAAAAAATATGATGCTGTGAATGCGTGTAACGGCTATACAGTAAAAGATAGAAAGCTTTTATGTTAACTGCGGAGGGTATGAGTCCTCTGCTATTTAACCAGGGAATAAAAAGTAAACAAAATTATACAGTGTGTTCCATATTCTAGGGTTGATTTGGGGTAACTTCTTAGTACTAAAAGTTTTGTTTTCCAAATGGAACGCCCTGTATATTTTTACACCATGTGATGTAGAATTGAATCCTCTATCGAAAAGCTATTGGTGTACTTACCTATCTCTATTGCTTCTTTTAGAATTAGCGATTTTCAGAAACTGTAGTTCTTAATTAGAATTAAATTAATAGTAGGCGGTGAAAAACATTTTTAATTTTAAAAGCACATAAAAAAAATTAAATACAGATGAAAAAATAATATCCTCACCTTATAGTTCCATACGTGTTGTTGCTGAGGAAATGGGCATATATTCATCAATGCAGCTCATTCTGTCAAAACATAAAATGTACGTAGCCGATTTAATAGTTGATGTATTGGAAAATTAAGGAGGAAAAGACAATATTAAATAAATAATGTAAGAAGTACCAAGCCAAATGTTATACAAATAAGTATTTATATTTTTCATTGCATGGTACAGATTTTAAATCTAATTGCTTGAAAAACTTATTGTCAATAATAACGAAACGATCGTAGCAAGAAAAAAAAATAACTCAAATGAAGTTAAAACTGTTTCAACCTATCGATCTAAAGCCCAAGAGCACTGGGTCGTCATGGTTTTCTATCTATACCATAACTTTGAATAACCAGCGAAAATTACAGTTGTTTTTTTTAATCATTATATAGTTTCTTAACTATCACTTTACCAATTAGAATTTTATGTTACTTGTACAAAGTATTTACCGATAACCTTGTCAGAAGAGTTTGCGAGATTGGTACAAACCTATTTTGTTGTTTTCAGAATTCTTACTGATAAAATTGTCAATATGGGCGCGATTTTTATAGTTTGAAGTATTATACATAATCATTAAATGGGGGAATTATTGCAAGACGCATGATTGGAATTGGCGATTACTTTTTGTTAAAGTTTCGATATAAGTGAAAAACAATAAGTTTGGAGTTTTAACAACAGTTCTATTACCCAGTGACTTAATAGGCAGATATTAGTCGATAATTTTCTGAAGTCCAAACTACTTTTACAGATTTTTAAAGTACATCTACGTAATAAAAATAAGGGAAAGTATGTATTTCGATTATGATATTTGTAGACATGACATTTTGATGAAATGAAGAAAAAATAAGAAAAGAAATCGGATGAAAACACTAGGTATAAGATACAAAAACAAATATTCTCAGCTACACTCTAAACTAAAACTAACTAATAGCGCTAAATAGATATATAGGTACACTGCCCGACAAAACTAATGTCATAGTCTACAGCGAATGTTCATATTTTCCTTTCTGATTTAATAATTAAGTGCGCCTGTTCAAACGATGAGCAGTTTTGATAGTCACTGCGCTATAAACGACGGCATTCATTTTGTCGGGCTGTACATTGCAATATATCTGCACAACATTTTAATATAGTTGCATGTGGTTATAAATACCTATTCCGTAATTCAAACCTCTCACTTACTGCGCTTAAAAATATGAAAATGAGATTTTTTGTAGTTAAATTAACAATTAGATACTACCATATTCAGGCATTCCACAATTACCTTTACTATATCTATTATTAGTATAGCCATGTATATGGAAAACTAATCCGATAATTTAAAAGTGTCTGTTACATCCCAATCGTTGGCACGCAATAAATTTCTAAGCCGCCACAAACACAATAGCTCTACTAAAATCTCGGTAAAAACACACTCGAAATATCTAATTTCCCGTGTCAAGGATGTAACCATTATGGAATTAAAATACCTGTCAACGAACAATCGGTAACATTATCCTTAATTTGCGGATCAAGACCAGTCTATTGACTGTGCAGACGTTCAAATTTAAACGTATAGGTATAAGATGTAGTGTGCGAGAGCAGTATGCGGTATTAAATGTCGGTTAACGTACACGTGGTTACCATTCACTCATTATTCCTAATTGTCCCTACTTGAATACAGTTAACAAAACAAACCACTAAACAAATAGACAAGGCAGGTAGGAAAGGTCCGAGGTAAAAGAACGATGCAGCAATACGGATTCTTCTTAGATCTCTTTTTAACCTACGGGTACTTTTCAAATAGTTTCAAATTTTAATTAAAAGAAAAAGAAACGCAGTGACATCTGATCCGTTAGTCTACCATATGGAAGCGTGCGATTTTTAAAATTTCCAAACACTCATTTAAATACATTTATGCTCAGTTTCTTATATTGAACATGTTTGTAGCGGTTATAATTTATTTTAATATCCCTCGTATATGCGATATTCTAACTTTTCGTGCTGTAAGCGTCCGCGTAATGTTCCTGCTGTTCAGGTATTGTTAGATATCCATACATGCTTGTGCTGGCATGTATCAGGTTGCTTCTGACGTTTCACAGATGAATAGACGCAATTCAGTATTCGTACTGTTTCTTAAGCCCTTTTCATGCGAATTGCGTGGGAAAAATGCTATTCGCATCAAGGGTATTATATCGCGGACCATTTACGCGTCATTGACGAAGTTATGTTTGCCAAAACGCCCCATCGTTTATAACTTTATCTAACATATCGCCCTTGGCAGCTTTGCAAACCAAAAGGTGTTGTTATAATATCGCTATTTGCAAATGTAAGCTATTATAGTTGATTTATTGCATTTAGATCTATGGAATGTTCATTTTTTTATATTAGTTTTACCAAATATTGTACTAGTATACATATCGTCAAAGAACTGTTCCACTGGTGAAATATAGATGACACCACTAGCATTTTCTATTGTTGTGCATTTGTTGTGGTAATATATTTCCATAAGAGAATACTTGTGACGCCATCTATATTTTGCCGATGGAACATTTCTTTGACCATACGTATACTAGTATAATACCTGATCCTACAGGCATTTTAGACCTATGATTTAGGTTATTTATCACTCTGCTTCTTCAATTTTCCCCACAATTTTTTTCCATTGAAAAGTTCCAACTTTTTTTTTCTTTGATCTATCCTTTTTATTTCCTTCTCTTTCTCCTTCCTTCATCATTCTTCTGGTGTGTATGTGTTCTTGCATCTTGTTTACATGTTCTAACCTTCGCGAGCTCTGTATTTTAACATGCTGAACTATGTTGGTTTCCACATACTTTCCTAATTTTGCGACTCGTTTTTCTTCTCCAACCCCTCTCTTTTATCTTCGTTATTCCAAATATAATCCTTAATATTTTTCTTTCCCACATCCCTATTTTCATTTAATTTTTTTTTCGTCAACACCAATGCTTCACACTCGTATACTACCATCGGCCTTATTACTACAATTATTGCTGTTTTGTAGGGTGCTTACGGTCTTGTGATTTTATTTTCAAGGAGTGATTAAACATCTTAAAATAAGGTCATTAACCTAAAAACATCTTAATAAAAGTTGCATAATAAGGGAGATGTTTATGATAAAAATTAGTTTTTTTTATTTTATTTTTTATTTTTAAGTAGTAATTAAGCATATTAAATTAAATATTTTTTTTATGTTTTTCATGGAATCCACTTTGCACTAGTTGTTCAAACTTACTGGGCCTTGATCGTGCTGTTGAATTGTCGCCACAGCTGCCTCAATGCAATTATATGTTGGGGTATCCATTGAGATTTACTTACACTCACAACCAACAACACTGTTCGCTGGTCCATCAAAAAGGGACGCCAAGTAAAGCGTATTGCTGTGTACTGATTGAATTAATTGAAAAATGCAAAATGGATAAGATTTTAATGAACGCAAAAGAACTATTATTCTCAGAGTTACCCTGGCGAATTAAAACTTGAACCTAACCACGAAAAGTAAAATATGAGTGAAAAAAATCAGACTTTCTTAATTACCCGAAAAATTTAAAAGGTTTAAAATAAAATAAAAGAACAGAATTTTTAACCCAATGACGCTAATTAACAATCAATTTATTACAACAACGGGTTAAATTACATTGGTGTGCAGAAAAAAAAACCTTGAACTGAAGGTTCTGGCCTAAAATAAAAACTGCACTTGACTCTAAATTAAAATAGGACAATGTTATTTCCTACACAAAGCAAAAGTTTTGTTTGTTCAGGAAGATTATCTAAAATACACAACCTTTGAATTTCTATCCACGTGGTTTCACAAATTAAAATCAAAGCGTGGATAATTACTAGAAATTTACAAAAAAGAAAAAACTAAATGCAAGAACAAAAACTTCTATTCACCCAAACGAGGTGATTAAAATGAAACAGCAAAATTGAATAACAGAAAATTGACTCTTTAAAATATAATGAGAGAAAAAAAAAACTAAAATATATCTTCCTAAACAAAAATAATAATTGATCTTATATCTACTACGTGTACACGTTAATACACTAACAATTATTACAATATGAATTCCTTGATGACTAAATAATTACAGCAGAAATGTTAATTTTACTAAATCAAAATGAAATACAAAATGGCAACAATAATATACAAAAATACGTCTACTCACGTCAATAGTCGAACAAGGAAGTCCTTAACAAAACTCTACAATTGTTTCTCTTACAAAAATCCCTCTCTCAAAATCGTACAACGCAGATGTATAACATACAACGACAAAATTTAATAGAATACACATTAAATCAGCACAAGCGCCCAATAGACAATTTAATGAATGGAATAATTTTAAAAAATCTTAACACTACATAAATTAAAATGATACAATAAACGCTTTAACTAAACTTATACAAAACAAAATTAAAATTGTGAAAAATTCTCGGTAAATTGAATATCAGCTGTTTAAGCAAAAAAACAGCCATAACAAGCAAAATATGCAACTTACAATACACTCAGCGAAATGAGTTGTCTAACTACAGCAGTATGTATATGCAAAATCCCCTAAACCTCCCGAAAAGAGAGGAAACTAATAACAGATAAGTTTTAGTGCATTAAATGGTGGGGTAAAATTTCAAATCAAATGTTTCAATATTATAGTAATTTCAATTTGATATTTCATGATTTCAGTACAAAACATTTAATAATTTTATATAGTAATTCATTGTACCAAACGTATAAGGGATTTTATTTTGAATCTACAGACTATGATCTCACTATGATTGCATAGATTTATTCCTTGCAACAATAACAATGTTAATTTGGAGGAAGTATACTTCAATGCAAATATTTTTTTCGGAGAATTTACTCTTATGATTTAACCAACAAGATTTAGTTCATCGTATAATAACTAAAGTTTAGCCACTTTAAATATTCTTTTATTTAAATTAACTATTTACATATCACCTAAATTAAAAATTTTATAAAGTGGATATATAAATAAGCTAAACACCTAGGTGATTCAGCAACTGTTCTGTTATCTCTAATTGCAATTAGCTATTTTATTTTTCTCTGTATGTGATTCCGTTTTTCTTGTTTATGCATTTTCTTAACTATATTTCTAATTCACCCTATCTTTTTTTTATTCTTTCAGTCGGTCTATCCATGAGTAGTAATTTTCCCTGGTTTCGTGTTTCTATTGCTTTACTACCGCTTCCCGTGAACTAATCCTCGTTTCTTTTAGATTCTCTGAATTTCATTTTCAGTAACAGTTTCAAAATAGCAACACTCATGAAAGTTTAACAATTTATTAGTCTTGTAGTGAAATTCTGCTAGAATCAGCAACATTAAATTTAGAATTCGGATAAATTTTTTTATTCCGTTCGTATTGGAAAAGTGATATAGTTGCGAATCATTTTATAATAATCCCAATGTTGCTGCTTCTTGTTTCTCTTAATCTGCCGAATTGTTACATCATCGACATTATGACCCTAATAATGGGTGACAACCAAGGTGCACAGAAACGGGATATCTTGATAATTTTTTTAGGAACATATAGATCATAGAGACATAATGAGCCTGTTCGCTGGGATATCCAGCATACAATTTCTAGTAAAAGCATTGTTTAAATATATCTAGTTAGTCAACGTAATGCATTTTCGGAAAAATAAAGTATTGCTCAGGGAAGTGGTGCACTCTATCGGTGAATGTAAATTGATTTGAAAACGTGATAAATATAACAGGTATCTCGGTCAGAGTGAGAGACAGATTTCTGTGTTTTATCCATCTGCGGAAACGACGGAATCCGTATCGGTGATTTACTGGCATTGGCGAATTGTGTGGCCTAGGGAAAAGGGAGGGTGGACGCATGTGACGCTGTGATGACGCACCTCGCGATAATTCTGGTGTTTGTTTACATTAGAAGATTAGAATTCTGAGGTATTCTGTTATAAATATAAAGAAATTGAAAGTATATTGCAAGGCACGTTCTTGTTGACAAAACATTAATTAAACAATTTTCTAAATTGAGGTCTTTTTCTTTTAAGAATAAAATATTTAAACTTAAAATAAAAATCACTGAAAGGAGAAAAGTTAAATCTAGAAGGACGAGAAAAAAAACCATAAATCTACTTCTCAATTTTTATTTTCTTAGTTTTTAAATTAATAAGTTGTTTTGTTAACTTAATTTACTTATATTTATGATTATATAATAATCAGAAAATGATTGTTTTATTAAGAAGAATAAGTAGTTAGTTTGATAATATATAATCTGTAGTTCGATGGCCTTTTTATATTTAAAATTTTAATAAAACACGGGTTTTTCGTTCGAACGTATATACGAAAACCTTCTTCTCCCCCTCTCTCCTATTGCTATCTTCGCTTCTCCCGTGTATAGCGGTACTGTCGCTAACTTCAACTGGCGTAAAGGCGAGAAATTTGAAATTTAAAATGTAGTCTACTATAAATCGTTATTTTTTTTACATGTATGTACCATTTTACTTTACTTTTTGACTTTTTCTTAGTTCTAATTTAATGTATACTCTATGTATATAGTTTTTCTTATATTTACAAAACATTTTTACTTGATTTACCTATGTTTACTATTACATAATAATAGAAATTCGTTTTTTATATAATGATAAAAATATGTACTTTGAGGGTACAAATCGCCATTTATTTTTACATATATGCACCACTTTACTTATTAAAAACACCATACATGATGACACATTCGCGCTCTTTCTCTTGAGCGGCTGAAAAGTTACGAGGTAACCTTTGGGGGCAACATCCGTGTATACAAGGTTACATCGTAACTTTTCAGCCAATCAAGAGAAAGAGCGCGAACGCGTCATCATGTATGCTGTTTTTAATAGCTTTGTTTGTTTGTGTGCTTGGAACAGTATCTACTGACGTCATCAGAGTAACTTGAGAGCGTCTCAGAGTTGGATTTAAAGATGGTACAAACAAACGCGCTCGATTGCAATATAACCTTAATTTTATTATTTATATGTCACAGCTATTATGAATAGGAAAAGTAAAAGTAATTTTTTCAAACTAAATGATCTTAGACTACATAAAAATGCATCATATACTAGTATTTATGTATCTACAAGTAAGTTTTTAAAATATAATGATCGTTCTTTACATCAATCACATTGGTATCATTATATTATCCATATCGTGCATATTTGATGCAGGTATAAATCGGATTACATTTACAAACGACAGTTTACAACACGGTGTTAGCGCGATTAGGTTATGTTGCACAAATTGCTCGGACGACGGACCGCGAGCAGAAAGAGGAACCTCTTTGTGATCTGGATTTGCTTGCTCTAAACAAACAAACACGCACAAATCATGCTCTAAAATACAAACAAACGCGTAAAATTCCTTGGATCTGCTTAGATCAGACAAACAAACAAACCTAATAAGTAACGTGGTGCATATATGTAAATATAAATGGCGATTTGTACTCCCAAACTACATGTTTATTTTTATAATGAAAAACGAATTTCTACTATTATGCAATAGTAAACATAAGTAAATCAAATAAAAAATATTATATAAATATAACACAAAACTTAGAACTACACACATATATAGAGCATAACATTAAATTAGAAACTAAAAAAAAGTAAAGTAAAATGGTAAAAAAAATAACGATTATATATTATCAAACTAAATATTTATTCTTCCTAATAAAACAACATTTCAATGTAAACAAGAGAATTATCGGTGGCGCGTCTATCACAGCGTCATCGCCTATCCACCCTCTCCTTTCCCCGGGCCTCACCTACAATCTGCCTACAACTTACGAGGTAAGCAATTGCAATTGCAATTAAATAATATTTTACCGACACGTAAGAGAGCCATCTTGTATGTAGTAGTCTAACTATAAAGTTTATATTTAAATCGAGACGGACATCAACGGCGTGCTGCCATCTACCGCTTTTGTCCAAAATGTTCAAAAATCCGTTAACTATTTTGTCCATAAGGTTGACTAACTAGTATGTATATAAACAATGGTAAAAGTTAAAAATGAATGAAATTTATTGTAACATTCAATTTATTCTTCTGAGAAGTCGATTGCTTCGTAATATCATCCAGTTGTGATCCCTCTATTGAACGTTACACCCGCCGCAGAACTTGCCGACTAATTTGCGAATTTACGTTCTTACAAAAATGAAATATATTTTCTGCCCCCATTGTTCGTTCAACAATCGAATTCGGTGTGCCATTGATATATAAATAATAACCGGTAATAATAACGGAGGGTCTCGTCGATTGCGCGCCCCCATGCGGAGCGTTCGATTATTCTTACATTGTTTTAACGGAGCGGTTGACTAATCTGTCGAGCACAATAGAGCACCAATAACAATCAAATATCACAGTGTGGACAATCGAGTAACAAAGGCGTCGTTTTATGCGAAGCTACTAGATTTTATTCAGAGGTAGTCTTTAAAGGAGAGAGAGAGGAGGTCGACAATGGACCGGTGGGAGGCTGGGAGGTTGCGGCACACACATGCCGAGCATTGCACGGTGCCATTACAGCGCTATTATAATATATTTTTATATGAGCGCATGTGGATGGATGGATGGATGGATGTGTGCAAGCCAATGTGTGTATTTGTAGGGTACTATAATGTGGACGGGGGCCGTCGTCGCCCGTTCACCGCTGAAAAGGTATACTCGACTCTGGGATAAAGAAACTCCGATCAAAGAAACTTAGAAATAATTGCATTTTAACGTTCCCTTTCCGGTCTGTTAATGTGATACCCGAGAGTTTTTTCCTCCTCTCTTTTCTTGACGACGGGACGCCGCGTCGTCGGGCTTTGCACGGCTTCTCTCTGTTTTTCGCTCTTCAGAAAACTGTTCTTTCCGAGTTCCGAATATACCAAGCACCGTTAGCACCACCTATTTTATATTAGGAAATATAGGGAGTGTTTTCTTAAAGCAAGCTATATGTCCATATCAGTTAGTTGTCAGAGATAATCTCAACAATGTTTTTATAACTTAATTAGTTAAGAATACACTAAGAGTTGATGTTTCACGCATATTCATGCATTCATATAACTATGAAAAGTCGACACTAACACATATAGGTAAAATAAATAGTTTCCTTAATACGTCAGCCTTCAAATTAACAAGACCGGAATTTCAAAAAAAAAAAATAATATTCCTTTTGTTGACCTAAAATTATATAATATCATAATGTTGCTTTTATGTCTGATAGTTATTTACATACAGTGACCTGTATAAATATTGGCAACATATAGGACTTTTTTTTTATTGTTAAAATATAGTAGATTCTTTTTTGGGGGATGGTTGTGGATGTCTAGGAACCCCGACATTTATTTTGATACAAAAAGTAAAATCTTTGACATTGAATCCACTTCAGCTACTTGGTGTCTTTGCTAGAAAGAAATGCGCAGAAGAACCATATTGTGTATTGAACGAAATGGTGGACACATTGAATTTTAAATATTTATGTTTATTAAACAAAAAAAAACGAAATTTCCATGTACAGATAACAGTATTCTATTTTTAAAATTTTCATTCCCACTTACATGCTCATTTTATTAGTTATTATCTATTTAAATGTATTTACCTATTTAGTATTTTATATTTCAGCAAAATTAAATAGGTACCTTATTGTTAATTATTTACTCTTACTGATGTGACTTTCATAGACATTTTATTTATTTATTTATTTATTTTCATTTTACCTAGTGTTTATTATTCTTTAATCTCTACTTTCAAAACCTACTTTAATACATTCGGTGGGGCATGTAGCATTATCAATTTTGGACTAACCGTTTCCACTTTAATACAGGAAACAAAAGCAAAACATGTAATTTTCAATAAAAGTACCTGTATGTTCGCTAAAGTGGTTTAGAATGAAAATATTTATATTCATGTCATACTGAAGACGTATTTTCAGTTCTGTGTAAATTATGCAAAAATTGACAAAATTGTTTGAGTATCAACCAAATTTAGAAAGATTACTACAGTTGAGCTGCTAAAAACGAAAAAAAAAAAAAAAAATAAATACGTAATTTAATTAGACAATATTTGGAAAAATTGTGATTTTAAATCTTAAAATATGTTTACAAAACGTTGCAACTTATCCCCTAAAAAAAATAGTATATTTTAATAATACAAAAACTTTAAGAGGATACAAAATAAAAATCATATGCCAACTAAATACACCGTATTAGATACTTATGCATAGTTATTCTCTATTTGGTATGTACAATGAGTACTTTGTATAATTGGCATTGTTTGAGGTGAATTTGTTTAGGTGAAGTCGGTAGTGCAATTCGTACTTTGACATTTCACATTCACACAAAACAGGTGTTCCAATGACTGTTGTAATATTTGTACGTATATTGAATTCAAACTTGTACTCGTATTACAACAAACAACATTGTAGCACTAGTGTTTTAATTAAGTTAAAAAAAAAAAGTTATCATGAATAACAAAACGAGCGTAGCAAATAAAAAATAACCCTGAAATTGTGAATTGTGAAACATGAAATTGTTATGTATAAAAGTTATTGGATATACTATGTGTCTTGCAGTGTATTGTATGCTGTTATAATTTATAACCAAAAAAAAAAAAACTAGCAAAACTGAAAAAGTAATGATAAATTCGTTAAGTAATTATTGATGTGAACCAAATATAGGCTATTAGACATGTATTATTAGCAAATTAAATGCGAATTGAAGCTCCACAAATCTTCGATTATTTATACAACTGAAGATACAAGTAGTGCGTACCGAGCAATGGATAATTCAGAATTGTTTGCAAATAATTTTTAATTACTATTTCAGTGTGCTGAAATCACAAAAGAATATCAATTAATTTGCTAAAGATAGAACATACATAGAAATTATTGGTTTATGTAGATACTTTTTTATTCAATAGCATTATTAAAATATACGGGGTCTTTCACCAGCAGGGAACTTCTCTATAACTAAAAGAACTTAAAGAAAAACATATTGAGAAATCATTTGCAATAAAATATAAGTAATGCTACAGAACATATATTAGTAAAACGTATTCCTAATATATTTTCTGTAATATATTTTATACATATTATATTAATATAACTAATATTCAAGAAAGATTCAATATTTTCTAAATATTTCTGAAATATGAAATAAATATAATTGGCTACTGGGGTGGTAAGGATTAAATTTATTTTTGTTTAAAATCCGATGAAGTTCCTGTGCCTAATACGATCGGCCACATAGAAATGTTGGAGGACTCAACACTGCCTACTACTGAAAATTCATTTATTTCAGTGGTTGTCCTTCAGTCTTTTAAAAGGGAGCACATAAGGTTTCCTTTCAGCGTATGGATGTTTTTGAGTGTACAAGTAAAACCAGAAACTGTCACATTCTCCCAGTACATACACCATACTAATTAATTCATCTTTCGAAAGTTAATTTTCTACAAATAATTTAGTTACTTGCACTAAACACGATTAAAAAAAAAGCGGAAGATAGTCTCAAGGAAAAAAGACAACATTTAATGACGAAAAGAGAAAATATATTTTTTTTAATTATACCCTAGTCAATTTTTATTCCATAAATTTGATATCCCGTCGTTTTCCACTTGTTTCTGGTGAACTTCATTGGATTCTGCTTACAGTAAACTGCACTATATACGAAGCAGTAGCAATGCAAATATATAAAGAAAAAATGAGCTGAATAAATAAGTTGTCTATTTCCAAAACCATGTTTTCATTTTAACAAATTACAGAGGAGAGCAAATTATTTTAAAAGAAACACATAGGTACGTATGTACAACATACACAGTAACAATAAACGTATATTAACGTAAAATTAAAACAGTACAGATTCGTCGCTGGATTAAAAATGTCACATGCGTTGAAAGATATTATTTTTCCCTACGAGATAGTATTAATTTGTTCTGTGAAAAATATGGATTCGGCTGATTTTCAAAGTTAGGACTTTTATTTTATTTATAACAACTTTTCGCATCACCGCTATATTATATATTTTGAAGTGTTAATAATTACTAATTAATTAAATTAAAGATTAATTAATCAAATCAAAGAATAAGAACAAGATACAATAGATTTAGATTAAAGAGAAGGAATTGGATGTAGCATCAAGGAAGAAATATATACTGTGAGATTCAAAATGGTTGTCGTAACAAAAAACTGTTGTCCGGAAAAAGTATCTATACTTAGTACCGATTTAATGAGTGAAGTTAGCTACATATACATTTCATACAATAAATCAATTTTATTGACATTTAGTGACATTGGCGTTTGGGTTGTAACTTTCCTTCGTTTATTTATCTTATAATTTTGTGCAAACCGTTTATATTTACATCTAATATCACCAACAATAGTACAGTAACACTGATTTAGTTAAAACCTTCATTACAAATACACGGCATATACCTACACCCTGCTACTATCTATAGAAGCGGAATTGAGAATCTTTTTGAATCTCACCGTATTATTCAAATTATCAGGTCGGTGATCATATAAGTACACATGTTTACATTTACGCGCATTTTTAAAATTATGGATGGAAACGTTTTGAAATTAATCCATTATTAAACAAAATTTTTGTAATTTATATATTTGGATTAAATCTGAAATCGTTTGTATTTTAGTATTTATATTGATAATTTAAAGAAAAGACTCACATCTTAAAAATGTCAAAGTGACATTATTAAATCATATTGATAGATAGCAATATATAAGTTTAATTTTGCTAGCGTTAATATACTATATTTAAAAAAAAGTGTATTACTAAGCGATGATGTTAAATCGAGTACCAAACTAAATTGCGAATAGTAAAAAAGCGGAAACAGCAGAAAACGGGATAGCGTATAGATTCACTCGCCATCACAGGAAAAAGATTTTTGTTCTGCAAACTTAGTAAATAAATGGTGTCGGAGAAATGAGTGTACATGACAGATGAAACAAGCGTTGCCAAGCGACTGTAAAATTCAGCCGAGCATCACCTAAAGCTCTTCCGACATTATAAAGTCGGGTAAATATCGCGACTTGGATCTGCCCACCGTTGTCTGCGTTGGAATAAGAAACGCAAAGGAACAAAGACGAAAGCACAATTAATGGTATGTTAATAAGTGCAATTGGAGATAAGATTGATGTTAGATCAAAATTGTGTTAATTGAAAACGGTTATTTTGTTATTACGAGTATTTGCACATAAGTTCTTTATTATATTATTTATTATAATTTTGATGATTGAACTGAAAAAAGCCTTCAATTTAGTTCAGCACAGTTTATATTAGATAAATTATTCCTGTTTGGGAGTACGAGGCCTCTGTTACCATGCAATTTCTTCTTATTTAGATAATCCAGTTCAAACAGTTGTTATTAATCAGGGTAGTATCATAAATTAAACTAACATGTAGACTTCCGCGGTCATTGTCCATACTATCCTCTGCTGGGGTTCCGAGTTGAATCGATCCTGGATCGTCTATACTCTATTCTATTCTAACACCCAGCGACTACACTTGGTTTTTGTGATATATATATATGAAAAATCTGCCGAATAGTGTGAAGAATTTAAAAAATGTGGCAGAGATTATTGTGGATTATCAGCAACTGGTAATTGATCTGCATTAACAATTTCCATATTGACATAATCTAATGCTTTGCTGTTAAATAAGTATAGATGTAAATTAAATGCCTTTAACACTTATAAAAATTTCATTGCTCAGTTTTGATAAAAATTAATGATTTCTCGATACCTGAATCTAATAATTTTTTAGGAGTAACAACAGATAAATATTTGGCGTGGGAACATCGTGTAAATGAATTATGTAAGAAAATGAACTCCTTCACATGTGCTATAAGAGTTTTGGAACAGAATGTTGACTCTGCAGCTTTGTTGATGTTTTGTAGAGCTTGTGCGTAATCTATTTTAAGATACGGCATTTTGGCATGGATACGTTATAATCATTTTAGAATATTGTTTTTAAAAAAGAAAGTTACGCGAATCACTTGTTCTTTAAAATCTTTCTGTTTCTGTAAACCTCACTTCATTAAGCACACTGCCTTCATTGTACCTGTATGAATGTGCTGCATTCACTAAATTAAAGATATCAAAATTCACCACGACTTTTCACTACTATAGTAATACTCGCAATGGCTAGTTTTTAAGCATTCCTATTCATAATCTTCAACTTCTTGTGAAATCACAGTATTACAACTGTGTTAAAATCTACAAGTTACCATAAAGGCAACTTAAAATAGAAATTTAAGTTAGTTTGTAATGTATACATATATAAGTTTGCCTTAGGTATTACCCCAAATCTTTGTTTTAATGTGTTTTACGTGTAAGAATATATTCTATTATTGATCGACCATGCAGATATCTGTTTTAAGCAGATCAAATTACAAAATATATGTATTTTCATTTGTTTGTAAAAACAAAGGGCAACAAAACGTATGCACAAGTGTAACCCAATCGCTGTTTTAATGAAGCCAAAATATGTTTGATACTGTGTCACCTTTTTTGTTGTTTAAAAATTAAAAAGGTGTAGCTAGAACTCTCCGGAATGGAATGGAATGGAAGCGGAAAATGGTAAAATGCCCGAAATTAATTTGTCCAAATTGCAATTTACTTATCCTATCGACAACAATTACACATGGAAAACATAGAGGAAATTTTCACTCACTAATGCTAATGTGATCGTACTGCCTTTTAAATTTATTAAAGGAAATGGCAAATTATAGCAAGTGTTTTTATAAAATTTAATAATTAAATTAAAAAAGAAAATAGTATTCCTGCTATTTTAATTCAACGATTTTCTTTTCTGATAATAATTCCTGGAGCTTTTGTAAAAAATATATTTAGAATCAGAGAAAAAAAAACTGTTTATTTAAGAAATTGTGTAGAAAAGATTTTTGAACGTTTTAATTCATGTCATGAAAAATAATCAGGTTTAAATTTTGAGAAACCCTCCGAGGAAACCCTTTTCAGAGTAAAACTCAGCAAGACGTATTCGAAAATATTCATCGGTTTCCGAGAAATAGGAACATGAAAGATAAGAAATAATGATCTTATCCTTTAAACCTACCTAAAGATCCTAAAGATCTACCGCAAATAAATTTTATGAATATAATTTATATATCAAATTAGCCGGAAAGTTGTTCTGAATAAAACGATAGCACTTCTAATAAAGCTATTGCACCAGAACTTGAAAATTTAAGTTCAATTATGAAGAAGTGTCGGAAGAGCTCAACTCCCTCAAGAATTAACCAGAATATGAATGATGCGCATAAATTAAGCGTTATTGGAGATTTTCACACAGTTACCTATATTTCCTTTTTTATCTTTTGTTGTCTTGTATATTCATTTTATTGCTATATAATATATGAATATTATTTAGGCACTTTGGATTGAAAGATAAAAACTATAAATTTTGGTAATGGGGTAAAATTTTGTGGTAATAACCATGGAAACAGAAACTAAAAAACTATATGTTCCCGGTCTCAAAATAATACGTAACCAACCAGATTTAAATGAAACTTGCTGGATTTATAGACTGATGTAGTGCAGGAACAACGGTAAGTTCTTTAGTTGGTAAATCCTTTGTTTTCGGTTAAGATAAATATTTAAATGTTTTACTAGTACTAAAGGATAGCTTTTAAAATTCGAAACAAAAAATTGTAAAAAAACGCAAGAGGTTATGTACCATACTCCGCTGGGCTTCCAGGCTGAAACCGCGTCCTGGATCTTCTTCTGGCCAACGTTTCGTCCGCACTCGTAACGGACATCTTCAAGGCTGCTGCTATTGCTGAAACCGAAAAATTTTATTCACCTCTAGGCAATTAAGTGGCAAAAATTTTAAACATGCTGTGGTAATAGCCGGTGCGTTCCAACGAATAAAAAGGTTAAATACAATATATTTTTATTAATATTATTTAGAGACTTTAGAGTTACCGGACTCTGCATCCAAAATCCAAATATGCAAAAATACACAACCAGTTTTATTTAAGATATTACGTTTACTTTTATTTCCGGTGAAAGCGGAGAGCAATAAAAATGAAAATATGGGTTAAAATCTTCATTTAAAAAAAAAAAATGACGAACAAAATATTGAGCATATTTTACTTTTGATGTTATTCAGGACCACTAGTTGTAAGACTTATTTATTGATTCTTAGAAGTTACACCTCGATTAGCAGTAATAAATAATAGTAAACTGTGCGGACACCTAAATAATACCATCTGTTCCCCTGTAAAGTTCGCCGAGATATTTAAGACACGACACGAACCCACAACCAAAGACATCAAAAACCACACAAACGGTGTGTACATAAGACATTTCCATTCTCTTAATTTCTTTTCAACTCTTTAAGAGGGCCGTCCGTCCTGTTTCTCTCTTCAACTGCGACGTTCCCGCCGCGTCTATCCCGCTCACGACTACAGAGCGAGATTCTTTTTAAACAGTTTTCAAAACTTTATATACCACAGTGGAATAAAGTCGGACAATAAGTCTGTAATGGACGGGGATCCGCTTAATAGCGGTTATAAAATATTGGAATGAAACCGGCCCACTCGCCGTTCTTAAGAAACACGTCTGTTTTATCCATTCAGACGAAAGTTGTTACCAGATTAGAGTTCGCGCGGGTGGATGTGCAAATTTATGACGGCGGGTGAAACGGGGAAGAAGTTGCGTTACAGGGTGGTCTATAAAATTTATAAATAGCGATATTATCGTGAGTTACAACGGAAATTGTTTTTGATTTATATAATTTATATTAAAAAATGTTTTTTTTCATTTGAGGGAGGAAAGTTATACTTTTCTTCCCTCAAAGGAGGACGTACAACTTTCCTCCCTAGGGAGGAAAAGTAAGTGACATTAACATGATGAAACTGTACATCTTATACAATGTGACATTATTGACATAAAGTTGCCGCCGTGCGTCACGTACAGAAAAACGACGTACTGCTGTAGTTTGGTTTACCCCCGTCACCGCTCAGTGTATTTTGAGTTGCATATATTTTGATTTGTTACTTTATTCCGTTTTGCTGAATCGTTTTACCAAGAGAATTTTCACAAATTTAGATTTTGTTTTGTATAAATTTTAGTTATAGAGTTAATTGTATGATTTAATTAAGTTTTTTTAAATTAATTCCTTTCATTTTTGTGTCTAGCGTTTGCTAGTTCTGTTTAATGCGTTTTCTACTAGATTTTGTCGGTGATTTGTGCGTTTGCGTTGTCTGTCGTTGAGTCACGGCTGCGTTGTAGAGTTTTGTCAGGCAATTCCTTGGTCGACTATTGACGTGAGTAGACATATTTTTGCATATCATTGTTGCCATTTTGTAATCCATTTTGATTATAGTAAATTTCGTTTCGTTTCTTTAAAAATGTTAGTCCTTCAAGGAATTCAGATTGTAATAATTGTAATATATTAACGTGTACACGTTGTAGATATAAGATCATTTATATTATTTTTGTGGAGGAAGATATATTTTAGTTGAAATTCTCTCATTATAGTTTTTAAGAGTTTTCGGTTTTCAAGTTTTGCTGTTGGTTACGAGCATTCTCTCGAGGGTTAACTCTGAGATTAATAGTTCTTTTGCGTCCTTTAAAATTTTATCCGTTGAGCTAGCTAATTTAATTTTCTTTTTCCTTGTTAATTTCATTTTGCAAGTTCATTTATTACAATCAGTACACAGCAGTACGTATTTAAAAAAAAAATTGAAAGGTTGTCAGCAGATCTAATTTCCCCTTCGTAACTTTTAGGTCGACAGACTAACGCTATATGGTTACTGACTAACAAAATTTGTACTAATATTGCCATCTATATTTATATAACCTATGCCCATGTGTGTCCATCTCCAAGTAAACAAGTAAGAAACGGAGTATTCAGAGGTGCGTCAGTTTACACATTTATATCAGTAGGCGTCTTGTATTTCCCCTTTCCTAAATTTTCCCTATTCCTGGTATTTTCTTAACATTATTAGTGAGGAGGAGTTAAAGAATGTGAAAAAAACTGTCAATGCAACTAACTTCCAAGCATTTAGTGAAGAATAAAGACAAATTAGATGATCTCTAGTAACAGAATCCATACAATGGCATTTTATACCAGTAATGTTTCCCAAATTTAGAGATCTTTGGTAAAGTGAAATCAAAAGTGTTAAAAATCATATCAAGAAAGTGGTTGGTGAAGCCAGATAAACTTAGAAGAGATGTAAACGCTCTTAACAACTATAGAAAGTTGATTCAGTTCTTACTCCAGTCTATGACGATTCTTCAGATATTTTAGTTTTGACCCCTTTTCTAACTTTAGCTTCAGTACACAAAATTTCTGAACCTCAACTGACTGATATAAAGATAAACAGACTCACTAAGTGGCAGACAGTGCAACAAATTTAACAGCAACTCTGGGAATGTTGGTCTCGAGAATATCTGCATCATCTTCAACATAGGAGGAAATGGTTTCGATCCAGTCTTATTTTTGAGTTGATAATATCATGATTTTGAAGGAAAAAAAAACACTTTAGCGCTAGCATGGAAGCTCGGACGAGTAAAGGAAGTGCATCTTGGTAGAGACGGAAACACACGAGTGATGACTGTGTATACGAAGAGAGGAAGTTCTAAAGCAACCAGTATCTAAGGTGGTGCCATTACCAAGTGTTGGAAATTGTTGAAACTAACATTTCAACTGGAGGCGACATGGTTAAAATAAACACTAGACATTTTAGTATGCGTGGTGAACAAGTGCACAATCGTTTTTTTTTTTTTTCGATATAAAATAAGAATACATAATTTTGTCATTTCCGAGAGTGTGAGATCACTTTTTAATCTCCGTATTTTACTTTATTAAATCAATTTTAATAAAAAGAATCGAGTTCTATTTACCAAAAAGATGAATTTCTAATGCCTTTAAGGTTATGCGTATGCGGTCATGTACTGGGGTTCCTCGTCTTCTTCTTCCGATATTTTTCTTGCTCTGAAACGTATCATTCGCTGTATTGCAAATATCAAAAAATCATTTGAATCTTGTAGGCCCTTTTTTGTTAAGTTTAAAATTTTACCTCTGCCGAGTGTTTATATTTTAAAGCTTCTATCATAGCTTCTATCATATATTTATTCGATTCAATACAAAATTCCTAAAAGCTCAGATTTTCATACATATAACACCAGATATTATAGCAACTTCCTTAGAACTCCTCTTAACACACTTTCTCTGACTCAACGAGGCCCTTTGACAATGGGAACGAGACTGTTTAACACACTTTCTGACGAGTTCAAACCAATTCCCAATGCTAAACTTTTTAAAAACTTCTTCTGGGCCGCTGCGTGTACTGTGTTCCTCGCAAGTTTTAGTGCGTAGTGGTAATTTAGATTTACATTTAACTTTATTAGCCATATTGCCACAACCATTTACATTGTATTCGTTATTGTTCATACTGACAATATCGATATCTTTGGATCTCATAACAATACATTGATCTATGTATCTATATATCTATGGCACATTAGCCCGTCACAGCACAACACATTGCGTCTCGTCAAAAAACGAATGGCACTGAAACAGATCCATCGCGCTAGAGCGTGCTGTGCTGGAATAGTGGGCGAGTGTTCATTCATTTGTATTGTTTTAATTCTATCCGTTCTTTGACGGGACGCGCTGTGCTCTGGCGAACTAATGTGGTGATAACCTTTAATCGCACTTAATAATACTGTTAAGGTAAGACTTTCATTAAGTCTGCATGACAAGTTACATTACAAAGTTTAACTTTGATAGCCAAAGGTCTAAAGAGATAATTCAGGGCCTCCAACATACTCGCTTCACCGTTGTTTATTTTTGAGTTTAAGGTTAAGCGTTAGAGTAGCGAAATTCTCTATTTTAATTAAATTTAATTTTTTTTTTCAAAATAATTTGCACTAGCAGCAATATTTACGCGTGCGCTTTGACCGGCTTTGATAATAAATTTTGTTGCAACAACTATTTTGAATATGAAAGTAAAATTCGAAGTGACGTCATCAAAGTTGCCATTTAGGCGAGAAATTTGAAGTAAATTTTGACACCAGAAATCTACCTTGATCGTGCCGTACAGGCATTGTAGAGTCCTAGAACAGTTATATTTTTAAAGAATTTCTCTGGACAAAGCCAGAAATTTGACGTTTTTATAACACTAAAATCACATTATTTAAAAGATGTGAACTTTACGATGTTTGCAAGCATGTACCTTTAATTTGCGTAATATATCAGTTAAAATTCCCATCCTGAAACGTAATTTAATGTGATAAGAATAGGTATATCACAACCTTTCTAGGATTGGGAAAAGTTGAAATTGTCGGTTTGGACCGCATTTATCAGATCCTAAATCACTGGGCTGATGCGTCACTGAAAGTATCTGAAGCTCCTTGCTGCCATACCTTTCAGCTATCCTATTAGCTTTGGCTATGGATAATAGGTGTGAAAGCGATATTTTCTGAAGCTGATATAGAGTCTTCTATCATTATTAGTTATTTAAAATTAAAAACTTAACCACAATTTGCACATTAAAGAAGTAAAAATAACGCGTTTGATTTTAAATATATTCATCACGAATATTTTTTCCTCAATTTCTCTTCTTCGCCAGACCTATTTTCGAGCATTCCAGGTTATAACCTCATTGCCATTCTATATACGTGGAGGAGAGCTTGTAGTGCGACACAAGTACGGATTGTCCCCGACGTATACGCATAATGTGCGCGCGTTTAGTAGAAGCACAAGGCAGAAGCGGTATTAGTTAAATACGGGGCAGGTAATACGCGTATTGTGTACGCGTCCGTTTGTACGTAGGTATAGACGTAGTATGTTCACGCAAACAAACGTGCGCTTACACATCGGGAACGTGCAATAAGCTTTGTTAATCAGGAAAACAATAACTGAATGCCGCATGAAGTGACATGTATGGTTTTCATTGACGAATTGTCAAGTTTATGTCAACTCAACGCGATCAGATAACCATTGGTCACGGTAAACAGGGCCGCCAATGCATTTGACATGATACTAGTACCATTACGGTCATCAGGGCGATGATAGATTGCGGTGGCGAATGCCGGAATTTAGAGAATCGACAGAGGGAGGTAATTATGACTTAAAAATTAAGTCTACTATAATCATTTTATGCTTCATTTTTCTAAGCTACAAGGCTAGGTATTAATAAATTCCACTGCACTGAAGAATCCTTATTTAATTCAAGAAATACATGCATTGGTTTCAACCAAACTTTTTTTGTTATTTTATTTTAATTTTATTTTGTCTGAACTGAATACATATTCACTAATTGCAACAAAGATTTGGTTGTTAAAATTTTAATGTTGTTGCAACATAAGATCATAAAATAGAAAAACTGTCGGGGCAAATAATATTTTGTGTTAGATACCATAGATAAACTAGTGCTATAGATAGGTATGTTGCATATACTGTTTTGAGGCCGTAATGAGCCATCTATAGGTATGTTATCAAAGCTTATTAAAAACCGCGCGCTTATTTAAACGGTATACTAAAGAATGCTGCTAGTGAAAAAATTTAATGATCAGGATGGGAGTCTATGTTGAGCGCAGTTTCCCATACTATATAAGAAACTGCATTCAATAGACTCCCTGGTGATGATATTCGCCATCATCATATACAGTATCGTGAAAAGTTGTTTTCTGTATACTTTCAAGCCTACTAACCATGTGCTAATGGCCGTTTGCACCGACACGTTAAGCTTGGTTTAATTTTAACTGACGCTCAGAATATGACGTCCACTATATGCACGAAACATGAACTATCACCTTCAAAGTACCGCTTACCACTTAAAATTAAACCAGGCTTAACATGGCGATGCAAATAGGGCTAAGACAAATGACATTAGACGATTAGACACCATCGACAATAGACACGGTAAATATTGGGCAACCGTCGGTAAGATTGGCCTTCTTGCTTATCCACGACGCACATATTATGTCTCATTTGCCATCTATTGGTGTGTTATCGAAGTAAAAATTTAGCTGCTATTAAACACAACCACCCATGTTACATACAATGTGCGTTAAAACAACATATTTTTTTGTTGGAATGGAAGTACCGTTAGGTGTCGTAAATCCCATTTACGAGACACTGCTTTCACTTGACCGAAAGACGGCGCACAAAGAAACTCATGATGATGACTTTGGGATTTGTTCGTATAATTTAGATGAAGACGGGACAGTTTCATATTCACCTGATATTGGGACTATTATGTGAATATTAAGGTGACGGTTTTGTTTGGGCTTGACTCCAGCAATTTGTTCCACAGTGCGGGAGGATAACAGGGGCAACTTTGGTTTGTAATAACTAAAGGTTCGGTGAAGTTATTGGGAAAGCAGCCAAAGGTAAGAAATTGAAAAGATTCCTCCATATCTAATCTAAACTTTCGCTAATATTTATTAGTTTCTTCAGAGATATAATTTCTACCAAATATGAACAATGAGAAATACATTAAATAATGTGCAAAATAAACTTACAAAAACTAAGAAAACAATGTATGTACAAAAGCCATAGAGACAAGCAACTACAAAGTTGACATTCAAAGCAAACTGAGACTTAAATAACATTAATTGGATTGCGACCGTTGCAATACTGAAACAGCATTAGCGAATCACTCTTTTCAATATAAACATTTGATTTTGATAGTGTGAAGATATTATGCGCAAAACAAATCTTGGATCAACGACTTTTCCTTCAACTGTATTATATATTTTTTCGATTAACTTTAGAACAGATATCCACAATCTAAGTAACATTTACAAGTGTTCTTATACCTTGATGATAGTTGACCATATCGTGGTACTCCTTATCTTCATCCTCTGTTGTTTCTGCATTCATTCCTTGTCAATTTTTATTAACTTTATCATTGTACTTTTATTGTTAATTCCATAGTTTTAGATCACCTTGTATATGACACTTTTAGTGTTTTTGGTTTTCAATTGTTGTTAATGAGAATTTTAATAACCTCCACAACACTACCCTCTCAATGTTGGTTTGAATGTCAGCTTTTGTATTATTTGCCATTCTTTATGGCTTCTTTTTCGCCGTTTTCTTAGTTCTTGTAAGTTTATTTTACACTTTATTTAATGCATTTCTCATTATTAATATATTGTAGAAGTTATATCTCTGAGGAAGTTAATAAATATTACTGAAAGCTTAGATTACATGTGAAGGAAACTTTTTAATTTTTTACCTTTGCTTTCCCAACAGCTGTACCGAACCTTTAGTTCTAACATAGCACAGCCAGTACTACCACATCTATACTCTGGTTCCTAATTTTTGATAGTCGGAATTGGTAGTTATCAAAGATTTTCATTTGAAGCATCAAAAAAAATAGTGTTGAGTTTGATTAGTGTGAGTTATTTAGAAACATATCAAAAAAAAAATGCTTTAAATGAAAAATATTTTCAGAATGAATAAAATAATTGTTTAGTTTTACAAGAAATTTTTGCTTGATTTAAGTTAAATATTACTACCATCAAATGTTTATTGCTTTGCATCAAATATTTTTTTTTATTTATTGCCAACACACCGATGGTCTTGCATAAAATCAATTTCATTATTGGATCAACATATTTCATGCATTGAGTGGACAGTTAATTGTATATTTTTTATCAACCTAAATTACTTAACATGAATCTTTATAATCGTTCAAAAAAGCCTCTGCGCTATATTTAAACAAAAATTGTTGTTGAATTTAACATTTTTTTGGTTGAATCAATGTTTGTATTTTTCCGAGTGTGAAGAAGTTCGAAATTAGTGGTCCATACAACATTCAATTCAGTTTAGTAAAACAATATCTGAATTTCAGTGTAACATGTTTTACGGTTTGAGAAAGGAGAATAAAGCCTTGTATTTTCAATAGCAGAACTAAGGAGCACGGGATGAAATGGTTATATATACGTACACAATAAGACAATTTAGTAGATGCAATATGCAGTATAATAGCGCACGAGACGGATGAAATAAGGAATAGCGAAAACTTTAAAAAGAGTACATTCCCTCAAAAAAATAAGATTCGTAAGAACCCACATCGTCAAATCAAAGGGGCCGGATTCGAGAAGATCCATTTCAAGTGGCGATGAAACGAGAAACGTTTTACAAACCTTACCTTACCTTGAGTGGTGCTCGACGCAGGCGGTCTTTTATGCGCCGAGATGGACATGCGGGAGTCTTCTCCGAGAAGAGTTATTGTTAGTTTGGTCATGATGCCCGATCCGACCACTATGTAGGGAGCGCTCCAATTTTCCGTCTTTAAAATCTTTTAAAAACCTTATATAACAAGTATCTCGTTAATAGGAATACTTGTATGTATGTGAACGTTTTCAGGGGAAATATACAGTGTGTTTTAGACTAGTCGTCCACTTGGTTGAAAGAACGCCATTATAGTTGTAATTGTCAGAACTGCTTGCGACTCCATGCCTTGCTGCAAAAAATGCACACTCTACATAGCTTGCACCAAAAGATAAAGAAAGAACTGTTAATGTTGATACATCATAACAAATATGTCTTTCGGGTGTTGTCGCGTTGTTGCTTTTTGGCTTGGCGCGCATGTTCTTGTTAGTCCTTGGTCACTATGTTGGATCCTGTGACGAAGTTTCTTTTTTTCAAAGTCCTCTTCAGTCTGTCGATAGCTCCGGCTGTGTAAGGGCAGCATATTCGCTGTTGTTGGTCTCTGTCCTGTTTCTTTTTGCGTGGTTTCCACGGTATGAATGTGGAAAGAGCTATATTGGCTAAATACGACGAAGTATTCAGTGCAAAGTAAAAGAACATCAGAGGGACGCACGCCTTGAACATACGGCGAATTCTGCAGTCGCCGAACATCTGCATCAATAAGGTAACCACCACATGGCGTACGAGGATGTCAAACTTCGTTAAAAAAAATCATCTGGCCTGAAAGAAAAACAATCTGCTAAAAGACCTCTACTTATAGTTACAGATATTCCAATCCAGCGAAAGACTGAAGCCACACTACAAAGCAAGGGAAAAAGACAAACCTAAAGTGAGATACGCCAGATGTTACTGGTGATAACTCAAAAACATTACTACAGGCTTCGAAAAAACCTAATGGGACCACCCATAAAAACAGCGATGTCGCTAATAGATAAATACCATCAGAAACCTTCCATAGCGAAGAAATAAAAATCTAACTAAGACAAGGTATCCATGACGGATCTTTGAAAGGAAACGGATTTAATTACTATTGAATCCCTGGACTTTCCGAAGAGGTTCAGGGTACCAGTCATGATATCAAGACTGTAGGAACCAGTAACAGAGAAGAAAAGAACTCCAAAGTATCGAATGTGAAGTAGTTTGTAATAGAACCTCCAAAATACCTATATCTGTACCTCAGAGGCAAAGTATGTTAAGTCCAAAATTGGCATTTTACGGTAGACGCGTTTAAAGTTTTTGTTATGTTAAGGCTAAGGTGTGACTTAACATAATTCAAACGTGTCTAACTTTTTAATGAAACAAGGCAAAAAAACAAAAAAAGATGGCAATGAAAGATATTTGTATCTATATTAACTTAACATACTTGACTCGATTTCGCCATATTTGGACTTAACATAGTTTGCCTCTGAGGTACAGATATATATTATACTGCCGTTGACTAACTTTGGTCGCAGACAAAATTAAATTATAGAACAGGAATATGTATAACTGTTTAATTATCAAATCAGGTCTACCTTATGAATATCCAGACCTACCATTATCCACGAACTGACTGGAGGACTTGTTATTTATAGCAGAAGACTTCAATTTAAAGAGAAACAATAAATGGGTAATTAAATATAAAAAGACAAGAAGTTGCAGTGTTTTCGAAGAATCCATTAAAAGAGGGTTTCCAGCAACAACAGAGAAAAGAATGCCATGCTGATGTCGACGATATTAGAAGGTGAGAGAGGTCTGTGTATACCACTGCAACATGCCCAGATTCATGCACAGGTATTATCGCGTGATAGTCGATGAAATCTTTCTAAATACTAGGTAAATGTGGCGGAACTGCCGAAGAAGAAAATATTTCGTACGCTTTACTTACCTACTTTATATTGTAGATATTCGTCGCAATTGCTACATAAATTTATGTAAAAAATAATAATATAAAAGGTTATTAATGTACAAACTTTTGGATAAAGAATGAAGATAATGAAAATTATCTGTAACTAAAAGTTAAAAGGATATTAATGTGGTAGAGGTGCAAGACTTTTTATTATATTTGTAACCAAAGATAAATTTGCCTGAGGTTTGCTCTGGATTATATATATAAAAATTTTCGCTGTAAGGAATTGTTTTTCCTAATTTTTTAACTTAGTTAAAAATTATAACTTGACACAACGTGCTAACAATTTTTTATTTGGATGACGAAACGACCTTTAGCAAGTTTTTATGTTATGGATGTAAATCCCGTTCCAAGGCGTTGATTTCCCAGCTCTATGTACAGAAGTACATACTACTACATACCTTAAGGTCTTGAAAATCCGACAAAAGTAGTAATATACGAAACGGGCCACCTGTAATATGGCAAGATTCTTCTCAATAAATTCTTAGTAATTTCCAATACTGGAAAAAATGAAAACCGTTGAAGCCAATGTGCTAAATTTGTATCTAATACTCAGAATTAGTGGATAGATATTTCAACGTTTGATAAAATTTGGAACGTCACATAGTGCAAGTATTGGATTAGCCGCATCGTTCGCTTTATTGTTGGCTAGTTAGTTTGTATTACCATTTTCACCGCGATAAATCGTGCAGGCTATCAACACCATCGCTACAGAATAAACCACTGCACATTATTTCGCCATTGGAGGAAAAAAAAACCGACTATGTTATTTTTCGAATATGACCTTGTTGCTTTAATTTGATGTGCCGGGAAGAAGAAGGAATACTTTTTACTTTAAATTAGAAAAATTCAAATCCGATAACCACGTATAAAAAAATGCTTGATACGAACGGTATTCAAAGACGCCTTTTTGAATTCTTACATCAATTATGATCGTCTTATGTCGCCTAGTAGTAGTAAAGTAATTCGTTTGTCACATGTCTCGTCAAAATGAAGATAATTTTCTCCATTCACGATTCCTAGTTATGTTAACTTCAAACTGGGTTCTCTTCTGATGAGAATATAACGACCCGGAGTTTTCCATTCCATACCACCGTCAAAATTAATGTAAACAAAAAAAAACACAGTCGTAATTAATTTTTCTTTAGTTGTCAGAAATAGAGACAGTCTTGACAGTTTCTTGTTCCGAATATTAATTAATAAGATCTAAAGATTTTCGACCTACCAAAAACTTAATTTACGTGGATGTTTGGCGGAGTGCTTTCAAGCTACTGACAAATTTTCTCGAATGACCGATGTATACAAAGTATAATAGGACTTTATTTTCTTTTTTTGTGAAATTCCAGAAATGCGCAAATTCTCCCATTCAATCCCCTAGCTACGTCATTGAATTAAATTCTTACACACTCAGAGAATGAACCAGCCAAACCAAATTCCTCTCTTGGTAGATCGTGTAAATCGTTTACTGGGTGTTTCAGGAAGAAAAAAGAAAGAATGAATTATTGAACTCCTTAATATTCAGAGCCTGAAGAATTGAAATTTACAATAATCGAGTTAGTTTAGAAAACCTTTCGACAGTATTTGGAGATTGGTCAAAATTTCCTGTTATGCCTTACAATTAGATATCTCGTAGAGAAAGTACAAGCTTCTCAAATCAGTGATGAACAACATACATGACGAGTGTTTTCCTTTCCCTAGTATTTCCAAAATTAGTAAAATTTTATTTACCTTCAAATAATATAATAACGTTATACGTGTCGGCTGTGGTGAATTTCGACGAACTTTTCAAAAAAGCTTTTTATGTATTACAATTTGCAAAACTGATAAAACTAAAGAACCACATATTATATGACTATACGAATCCCGAATTTGTGAGCAGATGGAGTTACGATGGTTATATTGCACAGCAATACACTGTGTATTGCTTCGTTTAAAAGAGGTTCGCCGACTTAATTTTAGTTTTTAAAAATAATAAATAGGTAAAGTAAATTATACGACCTACTAGGTATACTTTTTATCAAGTACATCAATCATAGATGTAATATTTATTATATAGTTCAAATTAAACTTAGTAAAATGCAATAATTTTCAATGTTTTTTTTGTTTGTCTGTGCACAATGTTTTTGGCGTTTATACTTTTACCCATCTCTCTCAACAGACACAAGCAGAGAAGCATATACCTTTTACATATATGTACGTTTTACTTTCTTTGGTGTCCGCGTGTCAGATACTCACAGCTTTTATGTTGTCATTCATCGCATACACACAATTCATACATGCAATACGAACACACTACATATTAGTTTCATCAGATAATGTTTTCTTGTTGTACCTGTTTGGGAAACGCGTACTATATTGAAATACAAACACATCCTACTTAACAAAAGATCTGATACGATTGGCCGTAATCACAATGGTCACACTCAAAAAAAAAAAAAGAAAATAAAGCCTAGTCGGTCGTGGGCTGCGAGCAACACAGCAATGGTGCGTAGTCTTGTATTGCTATATGTTTGTAGTACACACGAACTTAGTTGTTATTCAGAATATTCATTTATCCGTGTATTCGTGCTCGGTTGCGCACATATTAATCATAATCGCAATCATCATAACCTTTTTATTTACTCTTTTAGTTTTGTACTCCGTTTGGTACAAATACACACATACGAATATACATTTATACAAATTGATCGGTATCTCTATTGTGGTTCCATTGTCATTTCTCGTTCTTTCAATTTTATTCTTCATTACGGTGGTGTGTACTTCTATGCGGTGCGTACGCATACAATAGACCCCTTTTTCCACCGTTTATGCGATTTGAATATCAATCCGGATACGTTAAAAGTTCCTTGAAGTTTCCCTATATAACGCCATGTAGAAAAAACAAGAACTATTTTATTTTGCATGTAATTATTAAATAAGTTTGTGATTTTTACAAACATTCTAAGCATTGCCAGATTAATATGTACTATGTGCTGACGGTACGCAAGTTTATCACAGCTTTCTTCCAACCGGTGATTTTTCTTCTGCATGGCACTATATATCGTCTTCTTCTTCTAGGGATTTCTTAAGCTGACAGTTGGCTCTAAATTCGGTTATTTTTTTTAAATTATAACTTAAACTCATTTTTTCCACATGTTACTAAATTATTGTTAGTTACTAGTTTGTACAATTAGTAAGTGAACTTTTTTTTTACTTGTTTTTAACATATTAAACTTTATTAAATCAATGTATTCCATTTTTACAATTTATTTAAAATAGATTCCTTTAGTTTATTGTTATATTAAAATTTGAACTTTTTCGGTTTTTTTTTTTAATTTGAGCCTCGTCAACTGTAAACAGAACATTACTTATCAGTCAATGCATGAGTAGGTTCATTTTACCGCTCTTTTACCGGCATTTTTCCTCATCGTACAGTTCCTTCCAATGTAAAATATGTATACTATCCTTTATTTAGTTTATAGAAACACATATATCAGTATTTTTATTGGTATTTTAATTGTTATTGACAAAAATCATCGTAAAAAAATATTAAACTATATATTAACTTATATAAAACTCACTATTAGGTCCCGTGTTATTCGCGCTTTTCATCAATGATGCTGTTTTCTGCATGCTGCATCTGAGCTGCTTTCGCAAACTGATCTTCCTATACTTGCTTATGCTGATGACATTAAAATATTCTCGGAAATTTCTTCTATTGATGATGCATGTCGACTGCAGCGTCCACTGGACTTGACTGGACACAATAGTTGATATATCCATCGTATTTTTTTTAAATTTTTGTCATATAAATCTGATGGAATCTATCCTGAAAGAGGTATCCCTCAGAACGAATTACTACAAAAACATGGCATGTAGGCGTTAAGCGTGAGAAAAGAAGAGATCTACAAGAAATTTCTCCCAAAATTACTTAACAATAATATAGATTGCCCCTTCACTCTTCAACGTACGAATTTTTCTGTGCCAAGGTTGAGCTCAAGACATAACAGCACTTTTCATGTTCCTTTTGCGAGGATAGACACCATGAGATGGGTGCCAACTTACACGCTTTCGAAGGTGGCTAATAGGCATGAAGAGGATTTATGTAATACGATTTGATTTTTCTTAATTCAATTTTTTATATAATTATTTTGTGTACTTTAATTTATACAATTAATATTATTATCTTTTCTTATGTATTGTGTATACCTTTATTGTATATATTATCTTGTAACTGGGCGTTGCTTGTTGGATAATAAAACGCCTATTATTATTATTATTAGGCACATGTTTTTAGTACGTGCTTGAAGCTGAGTTTTCGCGCTGTAAATGACACTTACCGAACTCAAATATAAATAACTTTTGTTGAGCAATATAGGATATCTAAAAATATTTTGCGAAAGAGGATATCCAGAATGATTGGGAACAAATAGAGAAAGAGATTCAGGAGAGCTTGCAACATGTGTAATTTGGAGAGTCCGAAAGAAAACTAAGACTGGTTCACGTAAAGCTGTGGAAGAGCGACGAAGAGGAAGGAAACAATGCAGGATTACTACTCATGAATAGATCAACTAGCTAAGGAAGTGTCCAGACAAAGAGAACGGAATCACGTAGATAAGGAACTGAAAGCAAGAAAACTACGAAAACAGAAAAATAAAGAACTGTTATCAAAGCGCAAAGAAAATAAGACAAATAGAACAGAAAGTGCCGCCTCATATAAAGAATAAAAAACGAGCATTTAATACGAAATATAGTATTGGAGATTAGAAAATTAAGCAGATGGGTAGAATATTTTGATGAAGCTCTAAATATTGGAGATTGTGAAAAGCATAGCAAGGATCTCCGAGTACCAGATGGCAATGAACGGGAGGGAATTGGAAAGCTAATCAGACCAAAAGATAGCAGAAGAAAGACTAAAACTAAAAAATAAAAAAGTGCAAACGAAAATGGTATTTCCGTAAGTCTTAAGATATGCAGGAGGCAAAAAAAGAAAGAATTAACACCTCAATAAAACGAATATGGCAGGATGAAAGGATGCCACTCCAAATGGCTCTGATATGTCCAATTCCGGAGGAGAAGGAACTATAGAAACTACAGAAGTATCTTACTGGTTGATGCCACATACAAAGCTTTGGTGAGAATCATCAGAAACAGACTGAGATAATGATTTAGTAGGAGAATATCAGGGAGAATATAAAGATGAAATGTTAACGGATCAGATCTTTACTTTAGAAATGGTACTAAATCAAAGCTAGAAACAAAATCTGAGTTTACATATCCTATTTATTGATTTTTTAAAAGCGTACGACTGAATAGAGAGAAGAAAAATATATGAAGTACGCAAAAGCTAAATATTTCAACTAAATTAATTAGGTTAATAGGTTAATAAAAATGATACTAATAGATACACGCAACAAAAGTGGGAACAGAAGCAAAAGTATCGCAGTGGGAAAGGCCCGACTTAAACAAGAGGAGGCTTTATCTGCGGTACTATTTAATCTAATACTAGAAGCAGTTTTCATAGACAGCGGAGTACAAACGCAAGGGATCATATACTAACTAAACCGGCAAGTAAAACCCTATGTAGATGACGTAACAGCGAATAACCTGGTCAAAAAAAAAGACCCTAGAAAAAATATTCAGCAAAAACGAAAAGACGACAAAGTTATATGGGCTAAAAATTAATGAGGACAAATCAAAGTATTTAATAATGAAACAAACAACAGATGAACAAAGATCTAGTGTAATCTATTTTCACTCTGTGTAAATAATATGATTAGAAAGGTAAACAATAGCAAGACATGTGGTGATCTTACGTCTATAATTAGGTGTATTCAATAGTGTAAATAGGTAAAATAAATGCTTCCTAATTTAATTTAATATGGTAATTTTTATTTTCTGCATTATTTACTTAACTCCTGCATTACCGGTTTCGGCTGATACCACTTCCTCAGGTGTTTAATCTGAATTAAATAAACGCAATAGTCATCAAGAAAACGAAAAATTGATGGAATAGATCATCTAAAAATATAAAGTTAATTAGGGCAGCCGCTCGGGAGGACCCTTTCTAGAACTGCACTTTTCAACCAACGAGGTACACACAGTAGAAAGACAGGTCCATTTTATCACAAAATTCTTTAATAAAATCTACCGATTTCGTCAGTATACGGACATCCTCAGACAAGCTATAGGAACATCCAATCATGAGAATATAGTAAAATGAACATTTAAAATAATAAATAACCTTTACAAAAATTATCCATTAAATAAAATAGGGTAACGTTAAAGTTAAAAAGTTCTTTAAAAAAAGAAATAAATAAAATAGTTATAATTACTAGGTTAAATAAGAATAGTCAAAAATTTAAAAAATATAAAAATGAATTGCACAATAAGTAAAATATTTGTATAAAACTTATAAGACACCAACATTGAATAGCAAACAAACTACGCTCTAAAACAGAATTACTGATGAAATAAACGGACTGCTATTATTTAAAAACGCAGGGAATCTGATTCTAGAAATCTGAAGAATAAAAATCTAGGTCTCAAACGAACAACCCAGAAAAAGTGTTAGCTGCGCCAGTTGGCGAAAAAAACCATTATTTGCCGTATTCTGTAAAAATGCGAAGGCTTCAGTTATAAGGCGTTCCATTTAAATTAATGAAGTTACAGCCATTTAAAATTCTTATTTAATTGGTTTTAATTTTTGTACATCCTGTATATAATAGAAAATTGATTACAAAATATGGTCTATTGTTACACTTCACTGTATATCCGGCTTGCATAAGTTAAATACTTCTTAAGTATTTGAAACATGAAAATTAGGTTAGATTTTACCAAAATTCAAATTATTTTAAAAAGAAAACTTTAGGTTTAGGTATAATAAACCTTCCTAAAACAGACTCTTATTTTGAAGGGGGATTCCAAATATGCAATAACATACAGGCGGTTTCATTAAAAAAAAGACACAACTTTGATATTTAACGCTTCTGAAACGCCCTGTGTAAAAATGATTTTAAAACGCAATCATAAGAGACCCCCATATATACCGAAAGTGAAGCTTCTTGAACGTCATGTGCCTTGGCCACAATATTCCTTGCTGTCTAGCGTGAATAAGCCTGCATATGCAAAATTATTAAAAAAAAACTCTTCTGACAAAAATGATGTTAATTTCAATACGATTGGATCAGTATTTCCAAAGTTATCAAAGAGGAAACAAGAGCTACTGGAAAGGCATTAGTGAAAGTGTTTGAATTCCCATAAGGAGAGTTTCACTTTTGTTTATCTGTTACAATTTCAGTTATTTTCTAAAAGAAATTGACGTTATTTACAGCGATGGGTAGATGCGTGAAATCAATACAAAATCACACATCAATTCAATAGAGAACAAAAGCTCAGATGTGGCAAATTTATGTTTGGCTACATACAAATGCAGTAATGTACTCGGCACCTCCACCAAATATTTCTTCTATATATTTTTCTTTAAAAGTGATTTTCATTACCATAAATTTGTTCTCGAGCATTGTGAGACATATTGTTACTTCCTCTTAAACCTGTTTTGTAAATGCAAACTAATAGAAATAAAAAAATATTAAGTTAAAGTGAATAAATTCTGTATAATACTTCTCTTGTTTCTCAGAGCTTTCAAAGATCTTTTGTAAATATGGTTCAAAAAGTTTCGTGCTTTTGTATAATAATAACAATCAATGATAATGTCATTCTTCAATGTTTTTCGTTTCTAAGCGTGATGTAATCGCTACTAGCTATAATAATCATTTTACATCATCTACGATTGCGGGACGTCACTTACATATCTAAACTAATAGGATTTAAAATAGTTCACACGTTTGACAAAGCGGCGTCGGGATTTATAATCTCCGTCTCGTGTCCCGTACCACACGATCCGCGTACGTAATACGTCTGGAAAAGTACGTATGTGCATACGCTGTATACGCGGCTCGCCTCTCTATAACGTATTTCAAATTCACGCCCCGAATTGCACACATGCAGAAACACAAACTCAATTCGGTTTAAACTCCTGCTGTTGACGTTAGTTTTCAATTAGCCGCTGGTTAAAAGCGGCGGACCTCCGATTGTTACCGCAAGGGCGTCTTGATTGGGGACATCACGTACACACAACGTATAGATTAACACAACAATACTTACGGTGGCGCGCCGCGCGTACTGATAGATGTTGGACGTCGCGTTTTGTGTGGATGTGTGTGTGTGTGTGTGTGTGTGTGTGTGTGTGTGTGTGCTGGGTACACCACTATTCTGCATGCATTGATGATATCCAAGTCCCTGCGAGACTTGATGCGAAAATGATTATGCCATGTTTATGTATATAGTGTTGTATAAGTTAGTCTTTTCAAAATGAAGGATACCTACTTGGATACTACGCCGAGAGAAAAAATGTTTTAGTTAACCGTTTCTCAGTTACTTTAACGCTGTTTTCGTATTAAATACGAACACTGAGTTCTAAACTTTAAATTAACTCTACAAAAATAATATTTTACTGTTACTTGAAGACACAAAAATGTTTCCAGTTTATTATTAAAGAACGATAATAGCTACTAAGATGCTACTTACATTCTACTAAGGAAAACGGTATTAATAGACAACTTTAGTTGGAAGCTATGCTTAGTAGCAAATCATGTTTAAATTAAAACTAACCTAAAATTTTCATTAACGCGAGAATTGGTCTGTTACCTGTCAATCTGTGCGTGTTCTGCGCTTGTTCGAAATAATTTACATTGCGTTGGTGGGCAACAAATACCAAATATCGTAAAATAGATACAGCATATGTAAGTTTCAATTAGCATTTATAAATATGGATATTTTCTTTCATTAATTATATTCAGCATGAATTTATATCAGAGAAAGAAGACCGAGATCCCAAAATTCGAGATCAAGGGGAAAGTCAAGAGGAAAGACTGATTATTTTCATTTTCCACGTCATCATTGAAGTAGTACAGAATATTGTAATGTTAATTTAAATTTACAATATTCTGTACTACATCAATTGTACCACTACATGTATTTTAGCAGTATCAAGCCTGATAGAGACTAAAACGCCGAAACTAGTCGCTTGGGAGTAATCTCATAGTAAAAATAAAATTAATTAGAAAGTATACACCACGAACTTTTATTTTCATGCATTATTATCATTATTAATGCGATTTTATACCATTTATTGTTTGAATAGTATTTACTTCCGTAAGGCTACTTTCTTATGTTTCGTATAACTATTAAAAACCTTAAATATTTGAATGGTACACTGAAACAAGAAAAATGTCGAACTAACCCAAAAGTAGGCATGTCTCATCAAAAATATTTATATCAATTTAACCGTTTGTCAGTGTTATCTTAACAATTGAGTATATCAAACGTGTTAGATTAAATTATGTATTGTAGTTAGTGGTGGATATTATCGATAGCGACTATCGATACCGAGCGATAAATATCGATAAATAGCAAGAAACAAAATACAATGTAATTCTGTGGACATATTATTTCTCTACTGAAGCAACATGTCCTCAGACTGTGGGCACTATCGATAGTTATGGATAATCAACTATCGATATTATTGATAGTTATCGATAGTCAATTATCGATAGTTATCGATAGTCAACTATCGATAGTACTATCGATAACTGTCGATAGTTGGTCCGACTATCGATAGTTGAAAATATTGATAGTGCCCACCATTAATTGAAGTGTTTTCTTTCTTTCTCACAGCACAAGAAACTATATTGTAGGAAAAAATACAAGGAAAGTGTTAGTAATTAAGACAGGATCAGAAATTTACCTTGTGTAATGTATTGTTCATTCCGATTTATTTTTTGCATCTTTTTGTTGTAAATTACATGAAATGCTTTGTTTGATATATGTAGCTATTGGTGTCAGGTAGACTAAAAGACTTAATTCTTTTAGCTTATAATGTATATTACATATATCACGACATTTAGTCAGCATTGCTTTCTCACATTTTCAAGTGCATGAACTACAACAATCAAGGTAGTATATGTAACAATCAAATAATTAGACGTTTTTTTTTTTAGTAATAATCATGATAAAAGTTATTATAAAGCTAAATACAATAGTACAAGTGGAACTCACCTTAATTTTCTCTAATGTTTTTGTTTTTCTCCATCTTAGAAAAGAGATTAAAAACTAGTTTAAATTAGAGAGTATAGTCAAAGTGGTAAACGATGAAAATAGTCATAATTGGTTGTCCATAATGTTTATCAAGGAAAATTTCTACTTTAATAAAACACAAAAATAAATGACAAACATTAAGTTACTAACTTCGCAAACGGACAAACAGTTATGCTCATGAAAAATAGATTAAGAGTAAATATATGAACAAAATAATATTTTTTCCCCAAAACAAATATAGGGAACAGGAAAAACAAATATTAATGCCCATAAAGAATCAAATTACATTCCGATTAAAGTTGAAGTAACAACGAGAAACGTAATAAAAGCCAGAACAAGATGAAAACATAAAAATTAAGTCAGATGCAGGCCTTTATGATTAAAAAGTACGTTCGATTAGTAATGAGGTTGTTGTAAGTTACACTTAAAGCACTAACGTCCTCTCTGTGATTAATAGTTTTTTTTTAATGCTTCTTTTACTACAATTAGATCCTTTTTCTAGAATTTGATTGACATTTTCAAAACAGTAATGATGTAATGCTAAGACCATAGCGTTTTTGTTTTAAGTATACCTCGAAAAACAAAATGAATTTGCTGCGATTTTTATTGCAGTAAAATACTAGTGCAACAAGTTTGTGATTTGTGGGAACAATTACTGTCATAAAAAAATATATAAAATCAACAATTGTTTGCTGTGGATATAATGATCGCTTTCATCAGACCGATGCACTTCATGAGAAACGATAATTTTTAACAAATGTTTTTTATGAAAATTCCTGGAATATTACTTCTCAGATGTAAAAATGCATGCAGAGATTCTAATCAGTGTATGACTTTTCAGATATAAATCAACGCCAAGTTCCAACTGAATTTTCCATGTGTCTTTATCAGTGTAGAACAAATATATAACTCCGTTATAAAATACAAAAATCCGACCCGATAGGTTCACACGGCAAGCAATTACAAATAGCCTATTTCCACTATGAACAGTTATTATTTCAGCTCAGTTATGCCGGAGCGGTTGGCGCTCAAATATTGACCAAAAGGCAGAAGACGTTTGTATTAATAACACGGCGTTAGGTAAAAAATAACAAAATATAACAGGTGAGGAAGTACCATCACTGTTTACATAGTCACACCATGCGTTCCGAACCACTAATGGCTTCACAAATAAATTACTATATTTGTCGTTGGTTACATAATGAGTTATCTAAAAAAAAGAGCAAATTTGCTTACAATTAAATAGCTAATTAATTAGTGAAATTAGTGGAAAAATATAAACTTTGTGTAAACTAACCAGTTAAATATACCACATTAACTGTTATTGAAGCTATGACTACAGTAATTTTGATGTTGTATAATCAAGATAAAAATAGACAGCTTTATGCATATAGATATTGGTGTTATCAATGAATGAACCAGTAAACTTTTCCCATATCTCACTACTTTCACTATAATTGTAATTTCCTTTGTACCCTATAAATTTTTAGGACCCACCGAGTATTGTAACTTTTTTGTTTTGACGGAATTTTACGTTTAAAGGATTAAATCCACCCTTAAAATTTCGCCAACTTTTGGTTTTTCTGTTATTTACACTGTTCTTATAAAAAAATATTTTTTTCTGTCCTTAGTATAGGATACAATCGAAATAATACTTCATATTAGAATAGCAGTATGATGTTTCAATCATATGGATATGATTCCCTTCGGAAGTACTTTTATATAATAAGTAAAAGATTTTCACAAATAATTCTCTATAAATACCGTTTACCCCTAGACACATACTACTTTTCTTCTTATTCTGAACTAATTTAAGAAAAAATAAAATTAGACACCCAATTATTTGTAAAATGGTTCATTAAAACTTCTTGCAACGAGTAGGAAGTAGGACATAAGTAACTGTAGTGGTCATACATATTGTAGTATGGTCACAGGTTTCGAAATAGGAAGCATATTATACATCAGATAAATAAAAAACAATAAAAGTAATATTTAAACCCAAAAAGTTACTTATAGGAAGTCTCTTCGTAATAGAGCACAGGGGAATACAAGATGTTGCAGTTAGGTGCAAATTTTGTACTATGAGCGTATTTGTAATTATACACTGTTGAAAATATTATCGGTGTTAGTGTTAATTTTGCCCTACTCAAATATTTTAGTGTTGATTTTTACAAGCTTTGCCAGACGAGTTGACTACTTGTGTTTAATAGAACAGAAATTACTAGTATTTCGTGTGAATTCTTTGTTCAGATATGAGGATTTACAATTTTTCTAGACATTCAGAAGCGTCAACCAATCAAAATCTTTCCCTCGGGTAGAAATATAGAAACCCCACCTAATCTAATACGCACCACGTGCATTGCACGTGTATCTGTTTCGGGTTTGTTTCTGCGTATTAACATATCCAAACAAACCACCAAACGTGTACTAACCTGCAAAGTGTAACCTTGTGTTATTAAACGTTAATTCCAGTGTGCATACAAAATTTCAACATCTTAAAGATGTATTGGGAACATCTATTTACGTAATTAGTTCAGATTTGAGTCAAATAGCATGAACATCCACTTAATTTTATAATGGTTCTCAAAAAATCATTTTAAAATTGGCACGTTTAGTTGAAACCAAAACTTTTGAATGAGTGGTTCTGCATATTTATAATTGAGAAAACGTTTTAAAGAGAGAATATTATAGCACTAAGAAATAAAAGAGTTGTTAAAATCATATAAAATTCCACATTAAATTAGCTTCAAGGGCTGTACATATACTTAGATACATTGTAAACTGTGGCTGTTAATAGTTGTCGATTTGTTCACTTGTACCTGAAAAAGTTCCAGAAACAGGTAAGCAATAACCATATTAAAAAGACGTCGTGTTTAGAAAACGGTGTTAAATCACCCAAAGACCGCATTTATTTAGTTAAATAGCTAGTAAATTTGTTTAGTCTAGATCAAATAAAATGTGACTAGAAGTATTTTATAATTCCATGTGTTAGTTGGACAATACAACCCCTAAGCAATGGACAATACTTGACTATCTTTGCTCGTCAAATTTAAACTCGTATAGTTCTCGAAAAAATAACACGAAAAGAGTGTGGACCTCTCCTGGCTATTAAAGTAGTCAAAAAAGTATTAAAATTTTCATCAGTGTATGGAAAAGCCTTTTTTCCTTTAAATCTGCTTAAAGTTAGACCTTTTTGGAAGGTGTTCCAGAGGTAAATAATACGTGTTCCTCTAATTCTTAAACGTCATTGCGATTGACTATTACCAATATCTTCCAAATGATCTTCCATATAAAAAGTGTTGCGAGTATAGATTTTTAAACTTGTATCGCTATTACTTGGGGATCTAAAAGAACCCAACACCAAATTTGGCTTCCAAACATACCAAAGCCAATTTCAATCAAAAACGTTGTTGTTAAATCATCAAGTTCAGAATAACTAACAACTCCCTTATTTAACAATTACTTTGTTAATATTTATTTATTTAACACTGGGTTAAAAAGCATTATACCTGTAGATTCGTGGACAGGACACTGTCCAGAATTTTTAAAAGCAATGATGTCTAAGTATTTATAGAATCAGAGATCAGATGTAAGTTAACTTCCTTTATATAGGGGAAAGGATTTGGGACATTTGTACGACAATTTTGCAGTTTGTTGTATTTAGTAGTTGTATTTCTATTTTTTTATCAGCAGTAGGTAGGTTGTCGTGATGGTTGTACATGTTGTGCCTTTTAAATCAATAACTTGTATATTATTAGACTTTTATATTAATGAAAACAGTGTAAATATCAATTACATGCACAATTTATTATTCAATATTAATAACATCCATAATTTGACTCTGTGTGACTAGTATATAAAGGGAAAGCAAGGAAACAAAGTCTTGATCCTCACAAAGTTCTTTAATATAACACGACCGGTTTCGCTCTAGCCGAGCATCCTCAGGCCAGCTGCAGAAGCATCAATTAATGAGTGTAAATTAATAACAATTAGTATTATATAGAGTTTACATATTTTGTATATAAATAAGATAGATAAGTAAAGTAAAAAATTAAAAATTAAATTTTTAAATAATTTTAAATTTAATCGGAAAGGATATCATTCATGGAAAATTTCAGAATACTGCGTTACTACACTTTCCTGCTTTTTTTAGGAAGAAAAGTTAGATGAAAATGCATATTATAAAATTCTCGAGACTTCGTGTAGACAAAGGATATAAGACTTTTCAATTCAACATCAACATCAAGATAAACGGTTAAGAATTTAGCAAAAAAAAAGATTGCCCGGTACAGGTCATTTACGAATGTACACCTTGTATAAATGTATGGTAGCGATAATATTTCCATTACGATAAACTACGACTTGCAACTAGATCTTATAACTAACACCATTCATTGTAGGTATTGCACGTTTTTTTCATCCTAAAAACTCAAATCCAGATGACAAACTCCATGCAACAGTTGCATATGATTCTACAGAATGCAAATTTTCGAAATAGTACGTCGAAAATACTTTGTGTTATCTGCATTTGTGGTCAGTAATAACCAGTAGTATATTATACCAGAGCTTCTCTATGTCTTTATATTTAATTAAGCTAGATATAAGATTAAAGATCCAAGAACACATCCTTGTGGTACACTTCGTTCCAAAGACAGCTCAGTAGAATCAAAATCACCAATACTTATAGTAGGTATGTTCCTCCACTCAGAAAATCCTTTTTCTAAAACTTTGAAGCCTGAAAACTATGACTTTTTTTTTATATATTTATTTATTATATATTATATTAAAAAAAAGTCTTTGTCAATTGCAGTCGTTCTGGAAATTTACCTTCTGTAACTTAATTGTTTATAATTTTCGCCAGTAGCACCGCAAACAATATGCAAATTATAAGGGATAAAATAAAAATCTTCAAGGGAATCGTAGAACGCCTGCTTGCGTGAGATGTATTTTGTGTACGTAGGAGTGTATAAACCAATTATTTTTGTGCGACATTTCCATATCCGTTTAACTTTCAAGAGCGCGCTTAGCTCGGATTTCCGCTATCGCGCCGTCTCGCTACAGGGGCGGAATGCGAACGACATCAAAGTTAGAAATGTTGCAGCAGCTCAACGGCACATAGGCCTTTTCACCTCACATCATCGCCAACCGTCAGACCGAAGCGTTAATTAGGGATTAACTGCGAAGAGTTAATTAAACAAACGCGTTTCGCTTGAAAAAGAAACTTACCTACACAAATTAATTAAAATTCTTCTTTTCACTGCGGACGGATTAATTAAGTAATTAGCACCGCACGGCGCAAGCTTTCGGAATCAACACTAGATGGAGTGTTAAGTTAAACGAAAGCACGAAGCCGACTCTGTGATCCGTTGGTTCGACGTTCCCGGTTTATGTATAAGGGTTGCCGATGGTGTTGAGACTTTATTGAATCGCGAGTATAAAATTGGAAGTGATATCTTGGCCACGGCTGTCAACGGCAGACAGACACACTCTTTACAACTTCTTAAACTTAATTGAAATATTATTAGCATTCTCTCGGAGCCGACGACTCCGCCAATAATTAAATTCTTAAATTGAAAAATATCGCTTCTCCGAACTTCTCTCCGATATAGTCAAACTTGCGTTCGTTTTTCGTTTTGGAGGTTGGTATCGACGTGACATATAAAAAAAAAGCAAAGTTAAGTAAGATGAAACAGGAATTTTATCTTAAATCTTTTGTAAATAAATTGTAAAAAGCAATATTTTCAAAATGCCAATCTATTTTATCATAATTTTCTTCTCACAACGAATTCTGATTATTTTTTTTTTAAATTTTGATTTACATCCACTAATCTTCGTGACTTATGCATAAATTTAAACCTTTTGTTGAAAATCATGTAAAAGTATTAGTTTCTTGTGTACTTTGTCTATCAAGCATTAAGATCTACTATTTTCCAATATTTCTTATATATAATGTATTGATTAATGTTTCATATAACAGGATCATCATCAAAGAAGTGAACAAGGCTACACTCGATGCATACGAACTGAGTTTCAGCAGAGTAAAAAATGTAGGAACGCTCGTTGGTAGAATAGTCATCTGATACGCGGAAGCTCTTTAGCAAGGCCAAGTCTAACGGATACTGGCAGAGCTACACCGGGAAGCTTACCCTCTATAACAAAGCTGTTAGGAAAGCGAAAAGAGATAACTTTAGAAAGTTCTGTGAGGATATCGAGTCAACACCAACCACTTTACGACTTCACGAAGTAATGGCGAAGGGCAGAATCGATACAGGAATGGCACTGAGAAAGCCAGACGGAAGCTTCACTGAAAATGAAAAAAAAGCTCTTTTCTTTCTAGAGATTCACTTTCCTGGTAGTAAAGTGGGTACCTTGGAAAAATTTTTCGAGCAACATAGAAGACCGGTTAAAATGAGGCATAAATATCTTTCAGCCTTTTAAAACACCGGGAGTAGACAGGATTCTTCCAATCTTACTTCAGAGAAGGCAGGACGAAATCCTTCCCCACACGATCCGGATAAGCCGGAGTAGTTTGGAGCTGAGCTATATTCCAGAAGCTTGGCGTAGGACCAAAGTCACCTTCATACCAAAAGCAGGGAAAAAGGACACTACACAGATAAAAATACGGAGTTGAATCTAACACCGTTTTAACTCTTTTCCGGTGTTCCCTCGCGACCATCCGTTCAAGGAGCCTCCATTTCGGAGTTAAATGTTTTGCTACTAAACGGATGGAATACAGAGATAATTTTGCTTTTCATAGGGAAAAAACATCTTTAACCGAGGCAACCTAATCCGTTAAGGAGCAATTTGTCTCTCTTATGCAGTTTTACTATTTTGCAATGAATGTAAAAGTTTCCGAAATGGAGAAATTTTAACTCCTACTGCTGTTATTAAAATGAATAACGGATGTTGTTTCCCCCATATGTATGCAATACTACTATCGTATCAGATAAAATTATCTCCGTTGCTAATGCAAGTAACTCCACTTGGAAATAATTACATCCGCAATAAACAAACGTTAACTCCGTTTCGGAATGTATTTCATCCTTTACACATGAATTTATTTCCGTTAATAAGGTACCTGCCACAGAGAGAGAGAAGAGAATATCTCTCTAGTGAGAAGGTTTTTAACTCTATTTTTATGTTACCTAGCTCCATAGTAGCTAAGTTTAACATCATATGGAGTTAATCAATGAGGGCTATTCTATGTGGACAGAAGCACCCTTGCTCAGTGCATTTATTCTACTATTTATCATTAAAAATGCATCAAAATGTCGTCGAACCTCAAGTTCTTGAATTATTTTTGATATATTCCTAATGATTACTAGGATAGACACACTAAGCACGTCCTCTTCTACGGTCACAGAGCAGCCGTCATTGGAATTGCTTTAATTTATCCATAATATAGTCGCTTCTTCGAGTTTGGTACCGACCGTGGGTTGAAGGCACGACACAATTGAAACACCACGGATTCAGAGAGAGAAGATAAACGTGCTTTTATTCAGGAGCTAACACCTAGAATGTAGTGGGGGCCAATTAAAAATTGGTACATCGTAGATTGAAAATTAAATAAGGATGCACGAGTTTCTTACCTGCTTTATCTACATCTGCCCTGGTGATGTTTGCTCCCATAACTCTTACCCATCTTTTACGGTTTTCGTACTTTACTCTGATGTGTATTTTATAAATTTCAGGTACAGTGCATTCCGCCATATCCTTCTCCATTCTCGAACTATTGCAAAGTGACTACGTTCAGACTTGTTGCACATGCGCTGCACTAATATCGCTTTAATAAATGCGCATGCCCTATGCAAACTTGCAATTTTCAAATGTTTAGGGAAACAGTTGCGATTTGGAGAACAAATGTTCCCAATCGGAGGTATCCTTTCCCTTTTTGGCGTTGAGGTATTAGAAATAGAAATATCTGTTAAGTATACAAATTATCACCTCCGTGAAGGAGAAAATATAATGCAATGTTAGGGATATTTGTTCACATTTAGGGCTTAAATACGGTAGTGTAGATGCGGAGAGAAAGCGGAGATTATTTCTTCCTTGAAAATCGTGTTAGAAAACGGAGTAAATTCAATCTCTCCGTTTTGGTTGAGATTTTGTACAAAACCGAGGAAATACTTTCTGTTTTTAGCTATAGCAACTCCTTTTTGGAACAAAATATTTCCAAAACGGAGACTCCCTATTTCACTCCCTCAAATTTTTACCTGTGTACGCACCCTAAATCTCACAGACCTATCAGCCTTACATAATTCTTTTTGAAAACGGCTGAAAAGGCTGTAGATAATTATATTAGAACAGATATCTTGAAGCGAGATTGGATCGAATCCAAGATGCACTGACGAATAAAGAAACTATAATGTGCGCTTTTCTAAGACATAGAGGACGCTTTTGACAAATCTCCACAAAAAAAAAAACCTGTCAAAAAGTTATGACCTCCAGATGGATACCGCAGCTGCTGTCTACCAGGTCGGTGGGGGTGGAGGCGGAGGACATAAGACCATCTCGGTTAGTACGACCAGAGGATGGCCACAGGGGGGAGTTACATCCCCACTTATGTGGAGCCTAATAGTTGACGCACTCTTATGCGGGATGACTAGTCTAGGCATACCTTGTCAAGGATATGCTGATGATATTGTCATATATGCAACAAGCAAATTTGAGAATACTCTCTGTGATTTAGTTCAAAGAGGATTGAACTTTACGAGAAGATGGTGTCAATCGGTGGGACTCAATGTTAACCCCACTAAGACTACCTTAGTAGCATTCACTGGGAAAGGAAAATCAAATCTCAAAACCATAAAAATGGATGAGCAAAATATAGATTGGAGAAGAGAGCGTTAAATACGTAGGCTTTACCCTAGACAATAAAGTTCTGTGGAACAAACACCAACTTGAAGTAACCAACAAGGCCAAAGTGCCTCGATGGTGTGTAGAAACTTTGCAAGGAAAAATTGGGGATACAACATACAACAAATCAAAAAATTTAAGTGGCCGAATCAGTGATATTAAAAAAAAGCGAGCAACTAACTAATTCACATCAGCACCGTTTAGGTTAGTTTCCTATTTAGTTCATTTGAACTGATCAACTGGCCCAGATTTTCGAGTGATTACCAGAAGAGTAAAGGAAAATGAGTTTGGTTAGTGCAGTTTGGTCACTTTAGAAAAGAAAAACACAGCTTAAGTAACCAAACACGTAAAACGCATGCACCTATAATAACATGTCAATAAGCAGGATGAAATCACTGAATTTTTGCCTCTTAAGATTAAAGATGCCACCGCGGTTTGTTCATTCTTGTTTCTCTAGGTTTTCTGCCAACGCTTTCTCAACACACCATAATCATAACCATAATCTCCTTAAAGTTTAGTAAGTATTCATATATTGCTTGTACATCATAGTAAATGTTCAAATGAGGTTTAAATTGCTTTGCAGCAGAGAAAACCGTGTTGCTAAGGTTAAGGAGAGCAATTAACGGTTGCATTAAACCATCCAACAATAACAGGCTACGATTCACACTAGTAACAACACTTCAATACATAATTTAATTTAGAATGATTAAAAAAAAACCTAATTGTTAAGATAACATTGATAATTGTTTTATTTTTTTGCGGGAGCCATCTAACATGGGGTCTTGGGAAACACTGCAGCCTCTTGGCATTTTGTATTTAGTTTCCTATTATTTTTACTCATTAAATTATACTTTATTCCAGTATCCTAGTACCCTGTATTAATCTGTACACATTCTCTGGCTGATTGACCGAAGTAATCCTCAAACTTGATTTTTGGCTTGCCAGAAATTGCTGTCTTTTTGCATCTAGAGGATCGCATTCATACAGAATGTGGTAAGCGTTCTTTGTTACTCATTACACAGTTGGCATCTCCAGTGTTGGCCTCAATTTTCTGTAGGTGTCCTTTCAGTGTACAGTGCCTATTAGGAGACCTGTTACGATGCGAAGATGATCCCTACTGAGCTGCAATACTTCTTCAGCCTTCTTTTGTGATGGCCCCTTAATAAAGGTCTTACCATGAATTTGCCTGATTGTATTATTCCAGTGTTTTTTGCTTCTCTTTGCCCAACTTCTTACTTGCTCTCGTGCTGTATTTTTAGACAGTCCTAGAACAAGTTCTGGGCCTATATATCAAGCAGTTGTTCCCTTCCTTGCTAACTTAGCGGCTTTTTTTTCCTTCGATTGTTGAATGTCCGAGCAGCTACAGCAAAGTGACTTTATTATAGCCTGTCAGGCTATTAAGTTCTCGAACACATTCCCAAACCGGTCTTGATTGTATCTTGTGGTTCACTAGTGCTCTCAGTATCGCCTGGTTGTCGTTTGCAATACAGATTCGCTTATTTTCATAAGCTCTCTGATTGATTTTAGTTGCACAATGCAATATTCCTGATGCTTCTGCTTGAAAAACCGTGGCGTACTTTCTAGTGGAAGGGTGATGGTCATTGTATTTCTCACCCCGCTGTAGATCCTAGCTCCAGTCCCGTTTTCGGTTTTTGATTTGTCTGTAAACCAATTCAATTCTCCTCAATCCTTAATTGGATTGATTTCAACTTATCCAGTCCGTGATTTCTTGCTCGAAATTTCTTTTAAAAAGATATGTCGAAATCATCTGGTCTGATCTCCCAAAAGGTTGCTTTCCACATGATAGACAATATTATTGTGTCCCAGTCCTGTATATCTGTCAGTTGGCAGGTCTTACATGACAACTCGTTAAATTAACATAATTATTTTTCATAGAATCAACCTACATTTTTGTTAATTCAAAAATTTTCTTGTTTGAGCGTACTACATTTTTTTTATGTGTTGAAAGATGAGTAGAATGTGAACCATTTTTATAATATTAATTTGAAGTTTATTTAAAGAGAATTATTAAAATTTAGAATTTTTTTCTCTCAGTGTCTAGGTTTCATAACCTATACCGCCACAGTCATTTGTAATTCTTCTTTTAATTAAAAAAGAAACTAGAGAAAACGTCGATTTCTGATACTTTTGCGACCAACTATCATTTCGAAGCGGCACCAATACTTTCCGAAAAAAGTCTACCATTAATATTAACAACTGGAATTTATGTTTATCCAAAATATAAATTATTATTGCTTATTAGCTATTCCACTTTACCCTGGCTCTCCCCTACACATGTACCAACGTCCTTTGTTCCTGTTTATTTGTCATCACACACATCAACCATCGGCCGAAATTAATTTGTATTTAAAACGTATTGTGTCGGCCCGAACTCGATTAAATAGGACGGGATAGAAGTGTATCCTATGACGGGCGATTGTTGCATGTTGTGTCGGCGTCCGCCGTTTTATATAAATGTAATTCAGTGTGGAGGGTCACCGCAACAATACGTGTCATCGACAGAGATCGGGCACTTCAAACAAGAACTGGACACGGTATATAACGTGCCGTTTGTTATATAAGAATCTCCTGAACCCCTCTTCCAAGATAACACGTCACTGCGAAGAAAATGATACTCGAATTTTGAGGTCTCAGAACACAAACGCGTCGACGTTTTAAGTTATATTACTTGTGGGGCGTTTTTAATACAGTTATATCCTACAATTAGCATTATATTGTCACGGAAGGCTGTCAAAACTGAATCATGTATGTATTTAATGCTTTTTAAAGCTGAATATGTGTAAAATCGATTAATCAATGAAACATCTGTTACTTACTTATAGGCGGCTAAGTCCTACGCATTCTTTATCTTCTATGCCCGCATTGCCCACCAGTGGTTCGCATTTAAGAAGAATAAGACGGGTGCCATCAGAAGAATACGAACGAAAACTCGTTTTAACGACTCGTGATAAAAGGTTAATGATCATATGTTTAGTAAACATAATCATTTTCTTCATATTGCTCTGGCTATTTGTGAAATATACGACCTTAGTTGTAGGCTGTAATTATTTGTTCGAGCAAGAGGAAGAGGAAGAAGATTACGATTATAATAGCTTTGATAAGTCTCAAAAACGAGACCTTTAATCAATCATCACACTTAATTCGAGAAACTAACTCGAGAACTAACCTAAAATGCAGCTGTCAAAACGATTTCACACGCTTATTGACATTTAGTTGTTTCAATAGAAATTTTGAATAGTAGAATAAACATATTTCACAACTTCAGAGCTTAGTTTTTGGTATTTTGCTCTATGTCACACTATACAGTGTGTGTCACGACGAGCTTCATATTAAAAGTTTGTGGCGGAGTAAGTAAATGCCGCGAGATTTAAATTTTTTTTATGCCAAGTCTGTGGATGTAGTTTAGTTAAAATATTTTCGACTTCCGCTAATGTTCCCTTATACCAGAAGTAGTTGTCAACTTTATTGCAAATGGAAAGGTAGTATTTCTATTTCAAATTTGGAATCTACTCTGAATTTTATGTCAAATTTATCTAACATACCAGGCACCTAGTGTTTATGCTTTACAAGATATTCCCTTTTTTTTAATAATTTTGTACTGTGTAGTGGTTCAGGAACTTTTAAGTAACTTGCACTTGCTACAATAGAATCTTTTTCATTTTCATTTGTAAATAATATCTACCAAATGGGGCATCTATTTACAACAATGAAATTAAGAAATATTAAACTGACTGCGAGTAGAGAAGTGGCACAAGATCTTCAATTTGTGTTAACTCATTTTTTTTTAAATAGGAACCCCTAACTTTTTCTGCGCTAATCGATTGTCCATCAAAAAATACATATAAACGTCAAAACAGTTTTTAGCTGAAATGAATACTTTTGGGAGATATTTCAGAAAAACTGTCGTAGCATTTTCATTACAACTACATGCGTCGGTTCTAGGTGGCCATGGTCACCATAAATTACCGGAAGTCGAAAATATTATGTATACAGACAGACTTACTACAAACTTTTAAATCTCGCATTTATTTACTTCTCCATACACTTTTAACGGAAATTTGCCGTGACACACATTGTATAATTATTTTGAATTAATAAATTATGAAATTATATTATTATATTATATATTATTAAATAAGTCTTTTCTTAGTATTTTATTAAAATCATTTATTTGAAGTTTATATTACACTTTGGTTTCGTAAAGTAATGGCATTATATTCCTTTGTGCAAAGAAGATAACGGATTTTATCGTTTAGGATCTATATGAATTATGGGTTATTATACAACCAAACCTTCTTAGAAGATTATTGAATATAGAAAGAAAGTAGAATAATAAATACTGGTCTATTTGTTTTTTAGGTATTATATTTTGATTTGTTAGCTAATTGCAGAAATTTCAGTCTTATAACTACTAGGCTAAAATACACGCTAATGAAATATAAAAGAGGTACTTTAAAAATGTAATCTAGTTTTCTTAAATTATTTTTTTATTTATTTTTTTTTTAATTTATTAAAAAACTAAATATTTGATATAATAATTAATCAATTGAGTTTGAAATATTTTCTTGCGACAATTTTCCACATGGATGAAAAAATGATACCATAAACTATTTCACTACCAAAGAAGACTATTTAAATCAAAACAATATTTGTGTCTCTAAAAGAATTTCTTTTGGTTAATACATATAAATTGTTGTTTTTAATAGTGGCAAAGAAATATTTCGTTGATTTGAGGGGTTCTGACACCTCTGACTTCCTCATGGACAACTTATCTGCTTAAGTCGACTTTTGGAATACGGTGATCTTTATGTTCCTTTCTCTCAGCACCAAATGAATATTAAGGGCATCATTTATTGTGTTTTAATCTAAAGAGTTAAATAAAATCTTGCAGTCATGCACGTTTTTTGGGTGTTTCAGCGTTTATCTTACTCGCTTAACATTGATTTCTCATTTATCTAGTATGCGGACATGTGCATGTTATGAAAATGGATACTAGGCAAGATGAGAATATCGGGCTCACTACCCAAACCGAGAGTATCCTACAGAAAATGTCTTTCAAAGATTGGACCAACGTCTTCAGAAAACGTGTTCGTTTATATCAAATCACCGAAAATCTGGGAGACCAAAGCACCGTACAAATGGAAGAGAAGATTTTAGACTTAGTGAATGGTGATTCTTTAAGTAGCACAAAACAGTTTAGCTGTTATGAATACCCCAAACCACAAAACCGTTTATTCAGTTTGAAATCATTCTGTACTCAATCACATTGCTAAAGTTCAACCTGTTTATGAAAGCGGGAACGTTCTCCGATTGAATTTCTGCAACACCATTTTAAATAGAATTCGTAATAATGACGTTTTCTTAGTCTTTAAAGCGGTGAATTAATAGAGATGACCCGTCTGCTTGGATATTCACAATCTCTATAAAACAACTAAAAAATGTCAATAAAGTATTACAAGTGGATTTCTTTTTGACAACTGTATTTTCAAGGTTAGTTTTTTCGAAAAGAGAATCAATTATGCGTGATGATTGATTAAAGATCTCGTTTCTGAGACATATCAAAGCTATTATAGTCGTATTCGTCTTCCTCTTGTTCATGCTCGAACATATAATTACAGTCTACAATTAATGCTTTATATTTTATAAATAGCCAGAGCAATATGCAGAAAACGATTATGTTTACTATACATATGATCATTAACTTTCTATCACGAGCCGTCCAAACGAGTTTTGGCTCGTATTCTTCTGATGGCACGCGTCTTACTCCTTTTCCCAAGTGCGAAGCGGTGGGCATAGAAGATAATGACCGCACAGAAGGTCGTTCCCTATAAGTAAGTAAGGAGACGTTTCATTGATTAATAGATTTTACACATATTCGGCTTTAAAAATATTAAGTACGTACATGATTAAATTTTGACAACCTTCCTTGACAACACAATGCTAACTGTAGTATATAACTGTATTGAAACCGGTGGTGTCCAACTTGAATTAGACAAACTTTGACACTTTCTCCTCCGGAGGGGAGGTAGTTTAGGTGGTTTAGGTATCAATCCTCAGAGGCATTGGAATCAACGTGCAAGCACATAAAGTTGCCTAGCTATAAGAAAAGTACATTTTCAAAAAAAATATTAATGTAGTTGCATATAATTCAGGCGCAAGTATACCATTACAATTATTCCTTATTCTAAGTTGCAAAATCGCTTACCGTCTTAACCATTGAAATAATTTTAGTTAATTGCATTGATAATTGATAAGTAATACTTCTTTTAAGAAAACTTATCATTCTAAAGCAAAAATGATTTTTCGTTTTTCATTCTAGTTAACTAAAACGTAATTTTGACAGTTAGAAAATTAATTGTATATACTTGAATCATGCTGCAGTAAAAAGTACCATGTTCCATTTGATCGAAAAAAGTTTTGTTAGTTTAAAGGTATCCACATTGGATATGCGTTTTTGAACAGCCTGTATGTAATTCAGCGATTATTGCTGTAACATTGTATAAGTAAGTCGTTGTACTTACATCGACATTAGTAGAACCACTAAAAATCTGATACTTCATGAACTATTTAATTTTATTTGAAAGAGTGCAAACGTCAAAAGCTCAACAAAATTACAAATATCTCAAAAACGGTGGAGTTTAGGGATAGGGAACCCTAATGTAAACTAGTTGCAAAAAATGACTCGGCAAGTTCATTTGACCGACGAAAATTGCACCATTGCATTTAAAATAAGAATGTTGATATGAACACCCTGCATACCGAAAGTGCTATAAAGTTGAAGATATTTTCCTTAAATAGATCACAGTGGGCCTTGACTACACTGTAAGTTCACAAAACTAATAACCCAGTTAGGTGGGACAGCCCTGTGTAGGTTGTTGCATTTAAGTTTTTCAAGTGATAAGAAATTATATGATATTAAGTAATTGGAAAGCTCATGTAAATCAAACATTTCGAATTTTATTGAAAAATATTATTTATATAAATAAAAAAGTTACGGACAGAAACCTAAGAGTTAGATAATCCGTAATATTGATAGCAACAAAATTTAATGCACATTATTATAGAAATTTGATACAGATTTCCTGACTGGTATTTTAACGTGTAATATTATTATTTATTCATGCATATTATTCCGTAAGACTGGAATATTAAATACATGCACACCTACATGAATTTGGTGTTGGACTAACTGCACACATTTATCATTTTTTCTGAGATACTTTTGGGAGAATATTCTCAATTAATGTACATACTATATGTGTCAGCCTACTACTTACCAAAAACCTGCAAAAAAAAATCGGACGCTTAATTAACAAAAGAACTGAGGAGGCTGTGAAAGGGTATTTATAGGATGGGCGTCATAATGACAGAATATGTATATAGATTTCTGAAGAAGATAATATACGATAGTCGTTAATATCACGAAAACAAATTGACAAAATTTAATGTGTTTTAAGGAGGTACAAAGTTTTGCTACAATACGGTTTAATAGAATCAGGAAGCATATTTGATGAATAGTATTAAACCCGAATTCTATTTTTTTATAAATATAACATGTACAACCAATATCCTATACCTGGGATGCCTTCGAGAGTTTCCTCTGTATCCATATAGGGTTCATAAATGAATGCACAAACCAGATCAGGCGTATTCATCTTACGTATTTATTTAAAATTTCCGTATACACAATAATATTAATAATAATAGTACATACATGGCATATACTGAAGTCTACAATATATCTCTCTATAATCGTATTTATCTAACGACAATTAGTATTGTTACACAAAAATTTTAAGTTACATGTTACAATTATGCACAATATTTACAACTTTTTCTTTTTACGTGGATTATATTATGATACATTTATCCTAGTATCTACATGTTATTTTGAAACAATGATTTTTTTTCTGTATTAATCATTTTGTGATATCCTTCTTCCGTCGCTATTGATACATGATTGTTGTGTATTATACTGAAGAAATGATATCACAGATCGATTAATGCAATTTAAACAATATCCTTATACTAGTTTATACATTTGAATTGGTTTATACTGTTTAAACAACTTCAAACGATGATAACGTATTCATAAAAATGCGTACACTTGATATTTTCTATATTTTAATATATTCTTGCTTTTATGAGATCGTATAAATGTCAATAATATGAAGAACTGTTTCAAAATTATAAACAAGATTATAAAACATTGAATATTGAAGTTAGTTTTACAAAATATTGCCATATATGCCCATAGTAATTGTACGCTTTTTATAAATACGAGTATGTATATAGGTACATAGAAGGAATACATTGATTTCAAATTGAATTTAATTTGTGAGAAAACGCATAGAAAACATAGTTGAGTGTTGAGATGGTTGTACCGGTTAACCCAGATATTATTACAGAACGGTAATAGAGAACTACGCATATGGGGTTGATTATTATAAGGGTGAGCGGTATCCTTCTTCGAATATCCACACACACGCCGCTGTTTACAATATAATTTATACGATCGGCTTGTTACAGGAGCACAATGGACGCCCCTAATAATAGCCCGTAATCAAATACCTCGTCGAGTTGATTCATATGTATTCCATAATTAAATTTTGATGTGACTGTTCAAATGGAAATGCGAATCTATCGTTTATCTCGTTCCATCTTTTTCCCCCTTGCACGTAGATATACGTAGGCAATCTATACCGCGCCCTCTTCTTGAATAGGAGACGAGCTAGCTCTACCGGTTATTAAATTTATCATTTGCAATTCTATGTATTATATCGTTTTCGCTTTTGGACTCAATTCGCATTTAACAATCATAGAAACGGATTACTATTTGGAATACGTTGTGTGAATATATATACAGGGTCTGTCCATGACAATATTAATGAAAAAAAATACATCATATGTATTTAATATCTTTTCGTTTTTCGAGTAACTTACATTATATAAAACATGAGATACTATTTTACATGAACAGAATGTAGGATAATTTATTAACACGCATTTGTATATTTCTTTAAATTACTACAATCATATTTTTAGACATTCAACATTGTAGTATAGTAATTTGCTAAAATAAACGTTTTTTTTTTCTTTTTTTAAAAACATAAGCAAAATCATATTTCATGCATATCACAGATTTTCTTATTAAATAAACTTATTTTACACATGGAAAAATATGGATCATATGTAGACAAATATATCTTAAACGCAGTTCATTGTGTTTTTCCATTGATAGTTGCTTATTAAAAACACTGGTCAATACAATTTGAAAATAAACTCTTGCTACCAACTCTAGTAAAATAAGCCCTAATTTTTAGGTTTATGGGGTGTGACGTTACTTTCCAGTATTTTGCAAAAAATGAGCAGGGATCTAGTCCTTGTTTTGATATGTGTTATATATTCTGGATTGTATTACGGTGGGTTTAGTCTCAATAAAATAAAGTGTGTTGGTGTACAAATCGTTTAAATTTTAAATATTTATTAAGGACGTTTCGGCTAAACTGAGTGGAAGTATCGACCGGACTTCGTTAGGAAAAAAAATATATACGTCACATAAATTTAAAGAAAAAAAATGCTTAACATGTCATTAATTTTAAATTTTTAAATTTTATAATTAAATTTCAAGTTTTAACGAATATGTAACAATTTTATTTGGATGTGTATAATTATAATTTGAGTTAATGAGTTAATACTTAAAATTTAAACAATTTGTAATTCATTCGTTCCGCTACTACCAAGAAGACCAACACAGTTAATTGATTAAACGAACAAGAAATTTACCACATGAACAAGGTAATATTATTTGTGGACGTAGGCCTAACCATATGTTCAATTTATGAAAAATTTGTGAGTCCAGGATGCATTGCAAAAATGAAATACATGCAATAGAAGACAAGAAGCCAACATTATAAGCGTTTTAGAAGCACTCTTGAATAAGCTAAATTAGCTTTAAGATGACCAGTGAGAACCCATCATCCTGAACCAAGCAGAATATGGCTGCGAATATGGTAAAGACTTTTCTAGCTCTTAACTTTACGTCAACAAATTGCAAATGTTCATAGTATTTTGTTTTAGAGGCTTCCTCGAACGCAATAAGCTACAGTTTGACAGTTTTCACGAAAAGTGATTTTTTTATGGAACTTTGTTTTCTCTATCTTAATTCAAAGGAGAAGTTTTTGCCGATTAAAATGTCGATTTATAAGCATACAATCTAGTGTCTTTCATATAAATTTGTTCATATTGGTAGTAGGTACATTTGATTAAAAACCACCTAATCTATAATAGTAATAACAAAATTTGAATGGCTTATGTTTTATTGCTCTTTATTGTTACGTAGGTAAGCTTATTTAATTTCAAATAATGTGTGTAGATACCATTATACTCACTTTATTGTGATTATTCGATGATTTATATGGACACGATTTATTTAAGAAAAAATAATGTTTATTAAGTGGCGAACATTCAATACGATATATATTTTCAAACAAATAAATAGTACTACTAAATATAACTTTGCTCTAAATCCCAATAATAAACTGTCGATAAATATTTTTTGCGCCTCCGATCGGAAACACTCATTTTGCAGTACTTCAAAACGGCAGGAAAACTACCGATTTCTTGCCTAGGCAGGCAAAAGTGTCACTAAAGGTTGGGCCCACTAGATTCCACATGACAGAAGTGTAAATAAATTGTCATTAATCTACTGTTCAACCATGCTAAGATGAACTGGTGTCTTAATTGCACTTATTATTGATAAATAGATATTAAACTAGAAAGAAAATTACAGAAAAAGATTTATTCTTGGAAACGTTAAAATGCTAAGGTGTGTAATATGTGTGCCAACTTGTACTGTCAACTCCCTAGTGTCTTTTTTTTTCTATTTTCAATTCAAAACTAAGATTTATCGGCCCAAAAAACATTGTGTATCACATGGCCAGAAACTGTACTTATGGGCCTCGGCTACCGCCTTGGCGTAAACCGTACTCATACTCGGCAAACTGTCGTTTCTGGCCTAGTGATACAAATAACTATTAAATACCTATTCACCCTTGAACAATTTATTTCAAATATAATATTTTTGTTTTCATTTTTTTTTTTTTTTTGGTTATAGATATTTAATATTTAAAACAATGGTGCAAAGTAGTCAGTCTGTACACATTAGGCAAAATCAAAAGTTGATATTTGTTATATATTAGTCTACCCCGGCTTTTTATTTTAGGTAAACTTTTTTCTCGTTCCTATAAAAAAAAATAATATGGACGCTTAACAATGCTAAAAATAAAAAATGGTAAAGATTTTATGAAATACAGTAGAATTTCGAAACCATGAACATAAAAAGTCTGAGACTGTTTACGTTATGGAATTTGTTCACGTTATCGAATATACTAAACATACATTCTGCTACGCCATACTTTTTTGAAATAGCAGTCACACTCAAATCTTCCTCATAATCTTCTATTTGTTAGCCTTTTTCAGATAAAGACAAAGACTTTGCTTTATTTTTGTCATTTTACGACAGTAACGCACTGCACAGAACATTCACTGAATTCTGTGGCGTGTTTTTAGCATATCATAAAGAGAGGGGAAAAATAACTTCAAAATTGAGTATGTTCGTTGTTCACACTATAGAGCATGCAATAGAAACTATTTTGTGTTCCCAGTACTGAGATATTCATATTAAGGCATTTTCACGTCAATGAGATCTTACTGTAATTAGGAAAAAGCTTTTTGGCATACAACAATCGCAACTAAAAATTACTTTAGTAATTAATTCTTTAATTTTAGTAACGGTCTACTTTACTAATGTAACATTAGAAAAGTAGACCCAGCATTTTTAATTTATAGATAAATAATTTGAAATTAAAATTGGCAAAAATTTCTTTAAAATTAAGGTAGAGCGCGGCTGTTAAAAAGGCTTCTTTTAATAAAAAACGCTTCTTATGAATGGCTATCAAAGTGTACTTGTGCGTCCTAACCAAAGGACTGGAACATTTGTCAGTGTTGTTATCAGTTAGAGGGGTTTTAACGTATTCAAACATTCCCATCTAGCGATTTACTCATGGGTGCTACACTTTCTACACTGATTTGTGATTAAAACAGCATAGAAGATTCACGTTGCGTACATGAGAAAGATAAAAATGCCCCAGTGTAATTGGTGTAACACGAACAGATCTTAGGTTAAATAACTACAAATTTATATTAAATAATACATTTCATTTACCATAGTTTTGGTAAAGAATTTGCTAAATTAAAATAAATTAGGGAAAATTCGCTATAACAAGTGCTTTCCTAGCAAATAGCAATGTTGATTAAAAAAAATTAAGGGTGATGGAGGGCAGTTGCAAGAAACGGGTAACTGCTAGAGGAACACTACCGACACTAAGACATAGTAGGGTAGTAGGTGGTTCGGCACATTTTAGGAGCGCATATTTAATGACAGCGACCTAATCGTCATAATTTCTACTCCAACACCAACTTAATTCCTGCATATTACCCAATGCTACCACACTAAGCCCTCTTACCGAATGTTTGGCGTTTTCCTGTTTGTGCTCGGAGTTCGGCAAACCCCGAATCGTGTGGACGATCGCGTTTAAACGATTCGTGTAGAGTTCTGTAATTGTCGAACATTCGGAGTTCGGCGAACTCCCGATCGCGTGGACGCACCTTTGGGATAATTGTATTTTAGTTTTTGTAATAAGCCAATGATATATTAAATATCTGTTTTAATATTTGTAGCTTAGTTTTTGTAGTTTATCGATATATTTTCGTTTCTTTTTATTCATAAAATATCAGCGAAATTTTATAAACTAAAGAAGAAACTTGGTAAAACACAAAACGGAAACTAAACATAAAAGTTGTATTTATAAATTTTGTTAACTTTGTCGAATACAAATATGAATTTGGTGTTTGTATTTACAATGGCATGTTTATCAACCTTTCTATAACTTTGTTCCCATAAAAAAATAACAATTAATAAAACATGAACTTTAGACACCATTATTTTGTTCACATATGATCCACAAATATAAATTATTTATCAATTTTTATAAAACGAAGCAACGAATTTTCATTACTTAATTTCCATCTTTATACACTCCTACACACACTCACACATATGTATATGTACGTAATATCATGTGTTGATATTAATTTTCCTTACTACCTACTGAATAAGATATAATA
>RXPK01000902.1:0-68023 GCA_004143645.1 Protaetia brevitarsis | reverse complement strand
ATGAAAAAAAACCAGTCTCCTGAACAACCGGTATTATAAAAATAATTTTAGGTTATGCAGTATTCATTTCTGTACAACTTTTATAGAAAATAGTTTTCCTAAACGCAAAAATAGAGCTATAACGAAAAACCAGTCTTCTGAACACCCGGTATTTAAAAATAATTTTAGGTTATGCAGTATTCAATTCTGTACAACTTTTGTAGAAATATTTTCCTAAAAGCAAAAATAGAGCTATAAACGAAAAAACCCCAGTCTTTCCTGACACCCGGTATTTTTTAAAATAATTTTAGGTTATGCAGTATTCAATTCTGTACAACTTTTGTAGAAAATATTTCTTCCTAAACGCAAAAATAGAGCTATAGACGAAAAAACCCAGTCTTCCTGAACACCCGGTTATTTTTAAAAAATAATTTTAGGTTATGCAGTATTCAATTCTGTACAACTTTTGTAGGAAGGATTTTTTCCTAAAAGCAAAAATAGAGCTTATAACGAAAAAACCCAGTCTTCTAAACACCCAGTATTATTATAAAATATATTTTTAGGTTATGCAGTATTCAATTCTGTACAAATTTTTGGTAGAAAAGATTTGTTCCTAAAAGCAAAAATAGAGCTATAAGCTGAAAAAACCCAGTCTTCCTGAACACCCGGTATTTTTAAAAATAATTTTAGGTTATGCAGTATTCAATTCTGTACAACTTTTGTAGGAAGGATTTTTTCCTAAAAGCAAAAATAGAGCTATAACGAAAAAACCCAGTCTTCTTGAACACCCGGTATGTTTAAAAATAATTTTAGGTTATGCAGTATTCGATTCTGTACAACTTTTGTAGAAATATTTTTTCCTAAAAGCAAAAATAGGCTGTAATCAAAGACCCAGTTTCTGGGGAACGCCTGTACAATGGAATCACATATAGGACAAAATAATAACGGATGTTTGTATAATACCTAGGTTAAAAATAAATCGAAAGCTGCAAAAGTTAAATTTCCCGCTATTATTGTGACAATATTTTATAGTGATTAGATAGATATAGACACTATAACATTTATAAATAAAGTCATCTTTATATATTATTTTAGTGTTGTATTTATACATCTACATTTTATCATATGTATGTGTATATACCAAATAGTTCATTACTATAATGAGTATATTATTACAAAATTGTACTATTATTAGTAATGAAATGTTTGGTATATACACAAATACAACTCTCAAATACCCAAAGTATATAAAACCACATTTGAATGTACCGCCAGATTAGTTGTAGTTCGGGTGTGCTGCGCTCGGTGCGCGCAACCTTGTCGAAAAAGTAGAGCATTAAGTGTCCTCGCCCAGGTCTCGCTGTGTACCCGACTAATATAATTTATATCTGTCATCCGTATCCCTATAGAATTTATGGGAAAAATTAATTGATATAATTTCTATATGAAACCATCTATATTTCATAGAAAATATTAAGTTATGGGTGCTTCTCAAACACACAATCGTCGGCAATATCGATATTATTATTCGAAAGAAGAAACCGGGTAATTTGACACCTAACCACGAAATGTGTTGTTTTAATTTTGATTTTTTACAGAAATACGTATAAGCGTCTAAATACTGGAAAGATTCTTACATTGTAGGTCTATTATAAGTGATTGGGCGTTCCGTAATAATTATCTGACTGTACATATTGTATTATTACTTAAACCGTTGTGATGTATAAGCATCAAAGGGAACATTACAAAAAACATTGCTATCTCGAATTGTGCAGCTTGTGCGTTATATTTATCGTCTATGGAATGTGTTGTTCTGAAAATGTCATACCTGAAACTGTTACGATTGATAATAGATGTAAAATAAAATGGTGCGAATCATCTAAAGGGGATAATAAAATTTTGGTAAAATCAGTTTGTGGTTTTAATATTTAATCAATATATATTTGATATAATAATTTACATGTAATAAGGTTGGTGAAAATTGCTATTTAAATACCTAAATATATATATAACGATAGATTATAAATGATAGCGCAGCCAAAATATATACATGGTAGCTGCTTCGAGTAAATGTTCTGATGCAAACGGAGGATGGAGGATAGTGAGCTCTTATAAAAAATGAGAGGCACCTCTCATTTTGGTCAAGCGTAGGCACAAATACACACTTCCTGCCATATGTTCATTGGTCAATAATCTGAGGCAAATATTTCTTCTGAGAAACTGTTCGATGAACTTTAAACACATCCTTAAACGTTGCTGCTATAATATATTTCGTGATGCTGTCATATTATATTCATATGTAGCTCTAAAATGTAAAAAAAGAAACATCTTATTAGCTTCATCGGAAAGGATTTTTTGGTCATCGTACTACCCTCGACAACCCAAATGACATTTCTAGGGGTCGATTTATATATTATATCGTGTTACTGTTATAATATTCTTGTCATCATAGTTGTAGAAAGTTGAAAAATATGAATTTACCTCATTAAAAGATGCATATTAATATTAATTTATCTTTGACAGGCCAGTCGAACATGACTCCATAAATCAAATCGTTCTGTAGAAATTGGCACTTTTTAGCATCAAGACGGTAACATCTGTCAGGTAAATGCCCGTATCGACCATAATTTTGCGGTAATGTATACTTTTCGTGCTAAAATTAGCGCGATACGTTGACGGTTTTCGTGGTTCGATAGTTTGACATCTTACTTGATCCTGGCTCAATAATTTCGCTAAAAACTGTATAATTTTAATCAGAAACATACCTGGGCGTGTATTACGAACCTTTTCAACCTTCCAATAAACGTTAAATTATCTTAAATCGCTATTATTGTTGCCCCAAATAGCAGATTAGGTTATGAAATTAATACCATCACAAATGACTATTATTCTCGATTTATTTCACATTTTTCCATATGCTACGGAATCATTCAGCCTCTTAACATCTCTCTGATCACGTTTCGACTCATTACGTGTCCCTTGTACCCCCTTTTACGTTCCAAAATCGTCTCCCGAAGTTCGCGACATTTCACCGCGTGACAGCGGCATCTGACATCCCACGAAACCCGCCATAATTCCAAACTCATCGCCGGCAAAACACACCTATATAAATCGGGTCTTTTTGAGAAAAATTTCGCGTCTCGACCCCATTTTAGGGTTCAATCGGTAAGAGGAAACATGCGAGAAGCCATTTCCACATCAATCCCACTCTCAAACACTTTCTCTGCCTTGTGGCGATCGCACCAAAATGCCCAACTTTGACAATGCCAAATCGGTCGAAATTCGCCAAGTGACATTTCTCGGTCTTCAGCGACGTTCGCCTAACCACACCCATCGCAATTTACATTCCGCGAATTTTCTCCCCTCGACCTATTTTTAACAATTAATTTCCATAAGCCTATTCCCGTGCCATCCCCGCTACCCCTTTACCCATCTATTATTTCCCTTTTAATCCGTTTCTCCGTGCACGGTTAGTGCGTCCGACTTTTCACACTCAATTTACACGCAACGGAATAGGGCGACGCCTATGGTGTGCGAACAAAGAGTAGAAAAAACAGAGCTATCACCTTTTAGTATATTATAATACTTGTAGTACTTATCAGTATTTACGGAATGGGACGTTTCAGCGCCGCCGCTTCATCGCCGCCGTTTCAGCGCCGCCGATTCAGCGCCAGGACATTTCAGCGCCGGCCGATTCAGCGCCGCGACATTTCAGCGCCGCATTATTCAATGGTTAAACTATAGATAACTTAATGATCTTAACCAAATCGTTCATTCTTATGAAGAATTTTTGTACCACGTGTATTTGGTTGCATGGGAGGTTTCGATGCGGCCGTTTCGATGCCGGGATTTTTTGACGTCACATGCAGTACCAATTGAATTTGATTTGAACGTATGATACACAGATTTTTTAAATGTTTGAATTTTTTTTAACATTGGAAGGGGTAAGATGGAAGAGGGAATGATTTTTTTAAACGTTTTTTTCTTTTTTTCGAAATATCATTTTTTTTAACATTGGATGGGGTGACAGGGGAAGGTAATGATTATTTAAATGATGTTTTTTTTTCTTTTTTGCGACGAAATGTTCCAAATCATATTTCCTTTTGACATTGGAAGGAGGAAAGGGGGAGCGGAGGATATATCTTTTAATGATATTTTTTTCTTGTTTTTTTTTAAACATCGGGAGAGGAGACTTTAAAAATGTTTCAATATTTTTTTTTTGGAAGGGATGCGAAGGGGGGCAAAGGGGGCGATTAGTTTTTTTAAATGATGTTTCTTCTCTTTTTTTTAGAAACATCGGGAGAGAGGATGAATTAAGAAATGTTTTAAATCATATTTTTTCTAACATTGGAAGGAGGGGAGATGGGGAATTAATTTTTTTAAAGATATTTTTTTCGAAACATCGGGAGAGAGGATGCATTAAAAATGTTTCAAAACATTTTTTTTTTAACATTGGAAGGGGCGAGAGGAGAGGGGAATGTTTTTTTAAATGATATTTTTTTTATTTTTTTTCGAACAGAAAAAGAGAAGACGGATCGGAAATGTTTCGAATCATATATATATATATTTTAACATTGAAAGGGGGAAAGGAAGGGGGTAGAATGCTTTTTGATGATATTTTTTTTCCTTTTAAATCATTTTTTTAATATTAGAAAGGTGGAGGGGGAAGGGTAGGTATTAGTTTTTTAAATGTTTTTCTTTCATTTTTTCGAAACATCGGAAGAGAGAGGACGCGTTCAAAATGTTTCAAATCATAAACATTGTCATAAAAAGCTAATGCCCCTTCCCCTCGACCTCTACCAATATTAAAAAAAAATATTTGAAACATTTATAGTGCATTCTTTCTCCCGATATTTCAAAAACAAAGAAAAAAATATTTAAAAAACTAATTCTTCCCCCATTTCACGCCGTCCAATGTTAAAAAAATATGATTTGAAACATTTTTAATGTATCCTGTACGAATGCTTAAAAAAAAGCAAAAAAAAATATAAAAGAATTACCCTCCCTCTTTCCAATATTAAAAAAAATTTGAAACATTGCTGATTCATCGTACCGATGTTACGGAGAAACAAGAAGAAAATTATCATTTAAACCAGTCACTCCCCTCCCCCTCTCGCCCCTACCAACACTAAAGAAAAAATATGATGACATTTTTAATGTGTCCTCTTCCATCATACGTTTAACTTTTTTTTACTTATTACTATTATTTCGATGCGATTTAGAGATAATATTCTACCTAAAACCATACCACCACTTCTTGCAAAAGTACTGCATGTGTGTTAGCAAAAGCTCCTATTAATTTGTGGTGGTACATATTCACGTCATAAAAAAACTTCAACCAACGAATTTCGAAGAAAATCTTTTTCTGGACAAAAAAGCGCCTCCATGTAAATCCATCCTGTCTTTCAACATGTCGAAAAAAAGAAGAAAAAAAATATCATTTAAAAAATCATTACCCTCCCCTATCATGCCATCCAATGTCAAAAAAAATGATATTTCGAAAAAAAGAACTTACTCTTATTGAGTAAGATGTGTAAGATCTGTTTTTCTTTTATATGTAATCTGAAAAAGTTTTTTTATCCTTAAAACAAGTTTCTATTCAAGTTCGAAGCTCACGTCTCCACTTGCGTAAGATCTAATTATTTTACTTAAGCTAGACTATGTTTATAAGCAGAAAAAAAGAGTGGTATCAATCACAATGAATTCGAAAAAATGTTACATATGTAGTTTGCAACCATTACACATCATCAAGTTATCCATAGTTTAACCATTCAATAATGCGGCGCTGAAACGTCCTGGCGCTGAATCGGCGGCACTGAAACGGCGGCGATGAAACGGCGGCGATGAAACGGCGGCGATGAAACGGCGGCGCTGAAACGTACTAGACCCCAGTATTTATTAGCTACCTAAAAGAAATTTAATAGTATTAATTATTTACAAATTTAATTTAGTCATTTGCAAGTTTTTGTTAGTAATTCAAGGGACACCATTTATGTACTTTTATGGTACATCTTCATTACTATTTAATTTATCCCATAATAACGTGACGTGCCAATTGGTACCTATATTATTTGTGTTTTATTGTAATTTAAGCGCCTTAGATGGTTATACATCTTGACAGGGGGATAGCAGCTGTTGTCGCGTTGCCTTGTGAAATCTGAAAGAATAACGAGCATTAGTACTTCCATTACAATAATATAGAGCCAATACTTACTCTTTACTTGTTTTCACTTTTATAATTACTTGAAATCCATTTCGTCGTTTTACGGTGTTTTTCAAACTATTTTCAATATTTATACATTTATTTATTTTAAATATTTATTATAAGAATTACACTAACATTACATAATTAAACTTTATTTTTGAACAAAATTCTTGTTGTTTTTTGTTTGCTGAATCCTGTTCATCCCTCGCTGTTGGCCACAGCTGGCGCCCTTTTAAAGATAAAGCAAAGAGAATCAAGAACACGCCCTTGCTCACGGTTCACGAGCGGCCGGACCATCACACAGATATGTGCTGGACTGTCTGGCAAGTTCGAGTGTTGCAGTATATTGAAATGAATGAAAATACTTTTAAAATTCTTTAATATTTCACTAATTTTTGAACACCCTGCGTATTGGCACTGAACTTTTTCGCCACGTTTTGGTAAAACGAAAAAGAAGTGAGAATTAATCAATTTACAACAACATAAATATCAAAATTTTAACAAAAATCGTAATATCCTAAAAACAGTTAAGAATAGGTATAGGAAACCCTAATAGTAATCGTCATAGAATTTTATGGTGAATTCAAAAATGTAAGGACAAAAATACTCCAAACTGTACTGTACTGGAAATGCCGCAAACTTCTCCCAAACCCCTCATCACAAACTGCACTAAACAGCAGTTCAGTGTTTCTGCTGATGATGATAGCTTTGCTATCGAAACGTACGTCCAGTTTAGTGCAGTTTGTGGTGAGGGGTTTGTCAAAAATGTAGTAATATACTGGCTGTTCCTTTTAATATACTTAACAAAGTTCATGGTACCATGCGGTTAACTCGAAGTGGAAACATTTTAAAAAGAAAGTTAGTGCCAAATTGTTGTAAACTTCCAATTCTTAAAACTGCGGAATTTCTTTAAGCCGGAATGTGATGGCTCAACATTCTTCGTCGTACTTTTTCTATGCCAGAACCAATTCCTGCTGGCTTGCTTTCTATCTTCCCTCAATACCTGATCCTCAAGGAGTCTGTACGGTTGATATTCTTCCTGTTCCTTGTTGCAACTTTTTCTTTGCTCCTTCATTATCTTTATATCCGGCTTATCTGTTTCGATAATTGCTGCTATACTGCGCAAAAAGCAGTGTCCGGATCGACTCCTCGGAGACCCTGCTTTTATCAGTGCCAAGGTTTAATTTCCATGTAATCCATTAATGACAAAACGAACCAAATTCGATTTTCTCGGTTATTCTAAGAGTTGATTCTGATTCTATTCAGGCATTCAGCCATACGTCCCTCTAAAAAGTGATTTATTTCATTTAACTAGCATAGCATCGAGTTGACTACACTTCTAGAATATATTAAATGACGAGAATATATTAATTTTCTTGAACAGCAAATTTGAACTCTCATTTTTATTCTAATAATGCTTCGTTCATTTTTAATTTTAAATATTTAACGTGGTCATTCCGGGAGATATGTTCTTAATCCGCTGCCTGTAGATGACACAAATGGTATTGTATTAGCATTGAACCTTAATAATACATCCACAACATCCATGTTACCCAGTTCATATGCGAATACATGTGCGGTTTTACCATCTTTTGTTGTGCTTTGGATGTTGGCACCTTTTTTCAGAAGCACCTTTACGATATCTAAGTTACCACCTTCGGAAGCAAACATAAGCGATGTTTTACCAGCTCTGGTTGCGTCGTTGGGGTTTGCACCTTTTTCCAATAATATCTGTACGATATCTAATCCACCGATTTGGGAAGCGAACATAAGCGGTGTTTCGCCATATTTTGTTGCATGGTTGACGTTGGCGTTTTTTTCTAAAAGCACTTTCACGATATCTAAGTAATCATTTCTAAAAGCGAGTGTAAGCGGTGTTTTACCATCTGCGGATATACAGTTAACGTTAGCACCTTTTTCCAGTAGTACGTTAACAATATCTAAGTTACCCTTTTCAGAAGCGAACATAAGCGGTGTTCTACCATCTGTGGTTGCATGGTTGACGTTGGCACCTTTCTCCAGTAGTACTTTCACAATATATAAGTTACCACAACGTGAAGCAAATATAAGTGGTGTGTGAGCACACGTGGTTGTGTCATTGACGTTAGCACCTCGTTCCAATAGTTCCTTTACAACTTCCAAACAATAACTTTCGGAAGCGAACATCAGCGACGTTTTAGCGTCTGTCATTGCGGCGTTGATATTGGCGCCATTTTCCAGTAGTACTTTCACAATATCCAAGTTACCTGCTTCACAAGCATACATAAGCGGTGTGTTACCATCTGTGGATGCGCCGTTGACGTTGGCACCTTTCTCCAGTAATGTTCTTACCACATCTAGATTACCATTTTCAGAAGCAAACATAAGCGGCATTTTGCCATCTGTGGTTGCAGTATTGACGTTGGCTCCATTTTCCAGTAGTACCCTTACTATATTTGTGTAACCTCCTTCAGAAGCAACATAAGCGTGTTTTCCCATCTTTCGTTGCGCCGTTAAGGCGAGCCCGCTTTTCTAGTAGTGCCGTCACTATATCAAAATTACCATCTCAGAAGCGAGCATAATGGTGTGTTCTACCATCTGTCGTGCGACGTTAGGTTACCGCCGTTTTTCCAATAATGCTTTTACAATATCTACAGTTACTCTTTCTAGCAGCGATTATAAGCGGGTGGGAGCAAACGTTGTTGAACCTTTGATTTTGGCACCTTTTGCCAGTAGTATCTTAACGATATCCAAGTTACCCTCTTCACAAGCAAACATAAGTGGTGTTTTACCGTCTTTTGTTACGGCGTTAATGTTGGCACCTTTTTCCAGTAGTACCTTTACGATATCTAAATTACCCTTTTTAGAAGCAAATATAAGCGCTGTGTGACCAAACTTTGTGGAATCCTTAACTTTGGCACCCTTTTCCAGTAGTAATCTAACGACATCTAAGTTTCCCTCTTCGGAAGCGAACATAAGAGGTGTTCTACTGTCCATTGTCGCGCCGTTGACGCTAGCACCGTTTTGCAATAATATCTTTACAACATCTAAGTTACCCTTCTTAGATGCGAACATCAGCGGTGTTTTACCATCTGTGGTTCCGTTGTTCAAGTTGGCTCCTTTTTCTAGTAGTACCTCCACGATGTACAAGTTACCCCAATACGAAGCAAATATAAGCGGTGTGTGACCAAACGTTGCTGCGCCGTTGATGTTGGCACCTGTTTCCAACAGTACCTTCACAATGTCCAAGTTATCCTCTTCAGAAGCGAACATAAGCGCGGTTTTACCATCAGTGGTTGCGCCATTGACGCTGGCCCCGTTTTTAAGTAGTATCTTTACAATGTCTAAGTTACTCTCTTCAGAAGCGAACATAAGCGGCGTTTTACCATCTGTGGTTGTGCTATTGACGCTGGCTCCTTTTTCCAGCAGTAACTTCACGATATCTAAGTAACCTCTTTCAGAAACAAACATGAGCGGTGTTTTACCATCTCTTGTTGCGCCGTTAACATTGGCACCTCTTTCCACTAATCGCTTTACTACATCTAAGTAACCTCTTTCAGAGGCGAATATAAGCGGTATTTTACCATCTGTTGTTTCATCGTTAATGTTAGCGCCTTTCTTCAGTAGTGCCGTTACGATATCTGAGTTGCCATTTTTACAGGCGAACATAAGCGGTGTGTTAAAATCAATAGTAGTGTCGTTCAGGTTGGCATCTTTTTCCAATAGTGCTTCTACGAGAGGTAAGTTACCGTAATGAGAAGCGAACATAAGAGGTGTGTAACCAAACATCGTTGTATGGTTAACGTTGGCACCTTTCTCCAATAGTATCTTTACAGTATCTAATTTATCCTTTTCCAAAGCGAACATAAGCGATGTTTTATTATCTGTGGTTGCCGCGTTGACGTTGGCACCTTTTTCCAGCATGATCTTTACGATGTCTGTGTTACCTTCTTCAGAAGCGAACATCAGCGGTGTTTTACCATCTGTGGTTGCGCAGTTGAGGTGGGCACCTTTTTCCAATAGTACATTTATGATATCCAAGTTATTCAAATGAGAAGCGAATATAAGCGGTGTGTGGCCAAATGTTGTTGTGCTGTTGATATTTGCGCCTTTTGCTAGTAGTGCCTTTGCAATTTCTAAGTTACCTTCTTCAGAAGCGAACATAAGCGCTGTTTTGCCATCTGCGGTTGCGCCATTGACGTTGGTAACCGTTTCTAGCAGTAGCTCTACCACATCTAAGTTACCGACTTGAGAAGCGATCACAAGCGGCGATCTGCCATCTGTGGTCGTGCCGTTAGTGTGGGCACCGTTTTCCAGTAATATCTTTATGATATTTGAGAATCCCTTTTCAGAAGCGATCATAAGCGGTGTTAGACCATCTGTGGTTACGCAGTTGACATTGGCACCGTTTTCCAGTAGTATCTTCAAAATATCTAAGTTGCCCTCATCACAAGCAAATATAAGTGGTGTTTTACGATCAGCAGTTGCGCTGTTAACATTAGCATTTTTTTGCAGAAGCAGCTTTACGATATCTAACTTATCGTTGTTAGAAGTGAAAATGTGTGGTGTTTTATTTTCTGTGATTGCTCCGAGAGTCGCACCTATTTCCCGTAGTATCTTTACGACAAACGAGTAATCTCCTTCAGAAATAAACACAAGCGACGTTTTCAAATCTGATGTTGTGGCGTTGAGGCTAGCACCTTCTCCCAGTAGTGGGGTCACGATATCCAAATAATCCTTTCTACAAGTGAACATAGACGATGTATTAGCATATGCAATTCCGTCTTTGAGGTTGATATTTTTTCCACGTACTGCTTTTACAGCAACTAAATTACTTCGACAAGCAAGCATAAGCGGTGTGTAACCAGACGTTGTTGCGTCGTTCACGCTGGCCCCTTTTTGTAGTAATACCTTCACGACATCTAGGTTGCCATCCTCACAAGCAAACATAAGCGATGTTTTACCTTCCATTGTTGCGTCGTTAACATTGGCGCCTTTTTCCAATAGTACTTTTATGGTTTGTAAGTTACCCTTTTTAGAGGCGACGATAATCGGTGTTCTGCCATCTGCTGTTGCAGCGTTGAGGTCGGCGTCTTCATCCAACAATATCTTTATAACATTCAAGTTACTTCCTTCAGAAGCAAACATAAGCGGTGTGTTGCCATCCGCAGTTGCGCCGTTGACACATGCGCCTTTCTCCAGTAGCGCCTTTATAATGTCTAAATTACCCTTTTCGGAAGCGAACATGAGCGGTGTTTTACCATCTGGGATTGGGCCGTTGACACTGGCACCTTTCTCCAGTAACACCTTTACGATGTCTAAATTACCCTTTTCAGAAGCGTACACAAGTGGTGTTTTACCATCTGTTGTGGTATTATTGAGATTTGCGCGTTTTTTCAATAATACGTTTACGATATCCAAGTAATTTCCTTCGGAAGCGAACATAAGCGGTGTTTTTCTATCTATTGTTGCCCCATTGACGTTGGCACCTTTCTGCAATAGTATTTTTACTGCATCTAAGTGACCTCCTTCAGAAGCGAACATAAGCGGTGTTTTACCATCTGTAGTTGCGCCATTAAGATTGGCACCTTTTGCCAACAGTACTTTTATAATATACACGTTACCCCAGTGAGAAGCGATTGTAAGCGGTGTGTAACCAAGCGTTGTTGCGGCGTTGATGTTGGCGCCTTTCTTCAATAGCATCTTAACAGTATCTAAGTTACCCTCTTCAGAAGAGAACATCAACGCTGTTTTACCATCTGCGGTTGCATCGTTGGCGTTGACACCTCTATCCAGTAAGACCTTTACTATATCTGAATTACCTTCTTCAGAAGCGAACATAAGTGGCGTTCTACCATCTGTGGTTGCGCAGTTCAGATTTGCACCTTTTTCTAGTAATATTCTAACGGTATCTAGGTTACCCCCTTCAGAAGCGAACATAAGCGGTGTCTTACCATCTATGGTTGTGCCGTTGACATTAGCAACTTTTTCCAGCAGTACCTCTACGATATCTAAGTTACCCTTTTTAGAAGCCAACATAAGCGATGTTCTACCATCTGTGGTTGCGCTATTGACGTTGGCACCTTTTTCCAGTAGTAACTTTACGATACCTAAGTTACCCCATTCAGAAGCCAACATGAGCGGTGTTATACCATCTGCAGCTGTACCGTTGAGGTTGGCGTGTTTTTCAAGTAGCACCCTTACGATATCTAGGTTACTTTTTTTGAGAGCAAACATAAGCGGTGTTTTACTGTCTGAGCTTGATGCGTTCACACTGGCATCATTGTTTAATAGTACATTTGTGATATTTAAGTTACCTTCTTCAATAGCAAACATAAGCGGTGTTTTACCATCTGTGGTTGTGTCGTTGACTTTGGCACCGTTTTCCAGAAGTGCCAGTACGATGTCTAACTGACCCTGTTCAGAAGCAAACATGAGCGATGTTTTACCAACCCTGGTGGCGTCGTTGGGGTTTGCACCATTTTCCAATAATATCTGTACGATACCTAATCCACCGATTTGGCAAGCGCACATAAGCGGTGTTTCCCCATCTATTGTCGTGCCGTTGACGTTAGCACCTTTTTCTAAAAACGCTTTCACGATATCTAAGTAATTATTTCTAGAAGCGAGTGTAAGCGGTGTTTTACCATCTGCGGATATATAGTTGACGTTGGTACCTTCTTCCAGTAGTACTTTTAACAAGATCCAAGTTACCCTTTTCAACAGCGAGTATAAGCTGTGTTGTACTGTCTGTGGTTGCTGCGCTAACACCTTTTTTTAGTAGACCATTTGTGACGTCTAGGTCACCCTCTGCAATAGCAAACATAAGCGGTGTTTTACCATCTGTTGTTGAAGATTGTTTGTTGAAGTTGGTTTGTTTTTCCAGTAGAATATTTACGATATCTAAGTTACCCGCTTCAGAAGCTAACATAAGCGGTGTTTTACCATCTGTTGTTTGACAGTTGAGGTCAGCCCCTTTTTCCAATAATATCTCTACAACATATAATCTACCGGATTGACAAGCAAACATAAGGGGAGTTCTACCATCTGCTGTTCCGCTGTTTGGATTAGCTCCTTTTTCTAGTAGTATCTTTACAATATTTAGTCTACCGAATTGAGAAGCGAACATAAGCGATGTTTCACCATTTGTTGTTGCGCCGTTGACGTTGGCACCTTTTTCCAAAAGTACTTTTACAAGGTCTAAATAATTATTTTCAGAAGCGAGGATAAGCGATGTTTTACCATGTGTGGTTGCGTCGTTGGGGGTTCGCACCATTTTCCAATAGTATGTTTACGATATCTAATCTACCGTATTGAGAAGCGAATATAAGCGACGTTTCCCCGTCTGTTGTCGCAGCGTTGAGATTAGCTCCTTTTTCCAATAGTACTCTCACGATATCCAGGCTACCTTGTTCAGAAGCAAACATAAGCGGTGTTTTACCATCTATTGTTTGACAGTTGAGGTCAGCCCCTTTTTCCAATAATATCTCTACAACATATAATCTACCGGATTGACAAGCAAACATAAGGGGAGTTCTACCATCTGCTGTTCCGCTGTTTGGATTAGCTCCTTTTTCTAGTAGTATCTTTACAATATTTAGTCTACCGAATTGAGAAGCGAACATAAGCGATGTTTCACCATTTGTTGTTGCGCCGTTGACGTTGGCACCTTTTTCCGAAAGTACTTTTACAAGGTCTAAATAATTCTTTTCAGAAGCGAGGATAAGCGATGTTTTACCATGTGTGGTTGCGTCGTTGGGGTTCGCACCATTTTCCAATAGTATGTTTACGATATCTAATCTACCGTATTGAGAAGCGAATATAAGCGACGTTTCCCCGTCTGTTGTCGCAGCGTTGAGATTAGCTCCGTTTTCCAATAGTACTCTCACGATATCCAGGCTACCTTGTTCAGAAGCAAACATAAGCGGTGTTTTACCATCTATTGTTTGACAGTTGAGGTCAGCCCCTTTTTCCAATAATATCTCTACAACATATAATCTACCGGATTGACAAGCAAACATAAGGGGAGTTCTACCATCTGCTGTTCCGCTGTTTGGATTAGCTCCTTTTTCTAGTAGTATCTTTACAATATTTAGTCTACCGAATTGAGAAGCGAACATAAGCGATGTTTTACCATTTGTTGTTGCGCCGTTGACGTTGGCACCTTTTTCCAAAAGTACTTTTACAAGGTCTAAATATCTTCCAGAAGCGAGGATAAGCGATTTTTACCATGTGTGGTTGCGTCGTTGGGGTTCGCACCATTTCCAATAGTATGTTTTACGATATCTAATCTACCGTATTGAGAAGCGAATATAAGCGACGTTTCCCCGTCTGTTGTCGCAGCGTTGAGATTAGCTCCTTTTTCCAATAGTACTCTCACTATATCCAGGCTACCTTGTTCAGAAGCAAACATAAGCGGTGTTTTACCATCTGTAACTGCGTTGTTGACATTGGCACCGTTTTCCAATAGCATCTTTACGACATTCAGTCTACGAAATTGGGAAGCGAATGTTAGCGGTGTTTTACCATTTGTTGTTCGTCGTTTACCGTTACACTCTTTTCCAAGAGTGCCTTACAAATATCTAAAGTAAATTTCTTTTAGAAGCGAGTATAAGCGGTGTTATGCCATCTGAGGTTGTGTCGTTGGGATTAGCACCTTTTTCTAATAGAGTCCTTACGACATCTAAACTACCGAATTGAGAAGCGAACATAAGCGCAGTTTTGCCATCTGTGGTTGCGTTGTTGATGTTGGCACTTTCTTCCAAAAGTGTCGTTACGATATCTAAGTAATTTCTTTTAGAGGCCAAAATGAGCGGTGTTTTACCATCTCCTGTTGCGCCGTTGGGGTCTGCTCCTTCTTTCAACAGTATTTTTACGACATCTAAGCTGCCGGATTTTGATGCAAACATAAGCACCGTTTTGCCAGTTTTTGTTACGCTGCTTACGTTGGCTCCTTTTTCTAGTAACATATTTACGATGTCGATTCTGCCTAATTGAGAAGCAAACATAAGCGGTGTTCTACCGTCTATTGTTCTATCGTTAAGATTGGCTCCTTTTTCAATTAGTACCTTTACCGCGTCTAATTTACCCTTTCGAGAAGCGAATATAAGCGGCGTTTCACCATATGACATGCATTAACGTCGGCGCCTTTGTCTAAAAGCAGGCGAACAATTTCCAAATGCCTTTTACTCGAAGCATCTTGAAATCCCTTACTTATGTCTCCTACACTTCCACCTTTTTTAATTGCGATAAATAGAAGTTCCAGCATATCACCTCTTGAGGTACTGATGCGAGGATCTTTCTTTTTCAACAATAATTCCGCAATAGACACATTCCCTAAACGAACGGCAATATGAAGAGCCGTTTCGCCATACTCGTTTCTTATTTCTACCTTTGAACCATTTTGTAAAAGCATCTTGGTTATATCTTCACACACCGGTGGTGAATTCATTACACTGTAATGTAATGGTGTGCAACCAAAGTTATCTCTAGCATGTATGTATTTGTTTTTTATCAAATCTTTCGGTGCTTCTATTCTGCCGTTTATGCAGGCGACGTGTAATGCAGTAAATTTGCTGCTGTCTCTTATACGTACGGTATTATATTTGACGTCATCAGTAGAAAGCAAATTACGAATCATCTCTAGGCTATTTCTTCTTATAGCTTCTTCGCACATTTCTGTTATTTCATCATCGTTAAAGAGATCTATACATTGGTTGCCGACCTTTGACTTTTCTGCAATGCAATATACATATGCTTCCCATACTGACGTTGAAATTTTATCATCCCGCATAAAATTTATAATTTCTTTTTTATATGAATGTTCTACCCAATTCCATTGCATGATAATGTCAGAGTGAGTGTGGTTGATTTTAAGTTCGTGCATATTGTAAATGATAATATTTATGGCGGACCAAAGCGAATTTGGCTGGTGTGCAGCTGCCACATGGATAGCCATTCTGCCTAGATCATCAGTTTCTTCTAAATGTGAGCGATTCCTAGCATACATTAATATTTTTTCATCATTTTGTTCTAAAATAGCTTTATGCAATTTTAAATGTTCGCAAAGAGTATCTAAGATGTACAGCTTGTTTTGTTTTTGCATCTCTTTGTAAATTTTCCTGGCAGAGTCTTTCGATTTATTTCTTACTACCCACTCAGCTACTAGATGCTCCGCAAATGTCTCATGCACAAATGTAGGGTACCCATCTCTGTCAATAGACAGCACAATGCCTAATTTCAATTCATTGGTCAGTTCGTTCGTGCTTTCTAATTGAAGCAACTCTTTCACTGTATCCACACCAAGTATTCTCATTAATGCTAATCTAAAATGCAGTTCTTGAACAGGCTTTAAGTAATGTTCTTTGTTGGGTATAAGTTCACTGGAAAAGTGCTTTTGGAAATATTGCTCCATCTTTATTTCTACGACTTTTTGAAATAAACTTAATTTACTTATACATCCCAATTTAGTGTTATTTTCAGAAATAGTTTTCAAAAGGTTTAAGTATAAAGGATTTTGTGAAAATTCATCTGGAATATTTGCTAGTACTTCATTGCTAAGTTTGCATTCATTGGCGAAATTTTCATAATCACATGGCTTTAAAAAATCTACTTTCAAAATGCTAGTTTCGAATTCACCCATGAGGATATCGCATGCAATTGTTCTAGAAGCAATAATTGTTTGTACTTTGCTAGCAGCTAAATTTCGTATAAAATGTAATATACTTTCTTTGTACGTAGGCAATACCTCGTCGAACGAATCTAAAAGTATCAATACTCTATTCTTTCTTTTAAATAAAGCAGACAGAAATTCCTTATATCGTTTGTTCATCGATTGCTCCAACAAGAAATCTAATGAAATATTAGTCGCTAATTTCCCTTTTTCCAAGGAGCGACCGTAGTCAACCAAATCGTAAAACAAAATATATTTTTCCATGGCGTGGTTTTTGAATATTGATCGAAGTAAGCATGACTTCCCCATACCTGGTTCGCCTGTTAAAATTGCAATTCCGTCCGTTACTTCTGTTAGAATATTTTCTTCTGATATTGTTCGTCCATTGTATGATATATGTTCACTTAAACCTGCCCAATGCTGGCATTTGCGTAGGTGCATATGCGGGTAGGTGCCTTCAACATGAATATGAAGTAACGGACGCCTTGAACCCCTTGCTTTTTGCCAATATGCATCAACATCTTCATCTTTAACTTTAATAAAGACATTTCTGTTATTAAACTTCATATCTTGAGGTGGTTCCGTCAAATATTGTCGTATATTTTCATTTAAGTAACTAAAATTGCCGGAAAAAAAGCAGATACCTTTTGTTTCTGAATCAAAAAGGGATTCGGACACTACGGCATTGCGTAAAAATCTGGGAATATAATTTCGCTGAATAGTCTTTAAGCAAGGCCCAACAATCGGGTATGGGTTTATTATCCAGAACGTAGACATCTTCAGCGTCTTGGTCCACAAAGATGTCATTTAAGAATTGTTTATTCTCTTGATATTCGACAATATCTTCTCGCCGACATCCTATTGCAATATTACCTCCTACTCTATTACATTTGTCTACAGTTTCTGCGGTAGAATTTCGATCTTCTAATAAAAATACTATATTATGATCTCCATTAAGACATTCCTTATTCAAATACGCTGTTCTAGGTTTCATTAAGTGAATTATGTGAGAACACGATAACGTCTCAGCTAATTCCTCATGACGGTTTATAATTTCGTGAAGCGTAATAGGTTTTCTGCCCTGAAGTGATATTGGAATTTCCTTGAGAAGTTCATCCCCCACATCCAGGCTTTTAATGTCGCTCATATGAGTAAAAACTTTTAGCTTGTAACTACTACATTCGTTACGTATATTTTCTACATTATCCGTTATTACGATATAACTATGATTTAAATGCGCATAATCTTTCAGCACAGGAAGTCGGTCCTCGCTCCTCAAGATAAGAGGCAAATCGCGGGATTTCCATAATTCTATAATTAGCGACTTTAGTGTGATAGGTGGATCAATCCAGTGTCCCAATCTGTTTCTTTCCGACTTAAAAAGGTTCTTGAATTCACTGATGACATCAGAATCTAAAGTATTTACTTTGCAGGTCTTCCAGTCAACGTTCTTGTTGAGGAGAAGATTTAGTGCTTGGGCGATACATCCGTACAAAACCTTTTCGATGTCAGCTTCTGCTTTGACGATTGTGACATTATTTTGTAATGTCAACTTGTTCCATGTTAGAGTTTGTGAATTTTGAAGTTGGATAATGTCTGCGAGGGGCGATATGTAATCTGAGAGACGAATTTTCAGTAATTCTGTTTCAAAAACTACCTTATATAATCCTAGTTTCCACAATTCGCCTTTTTCAAAAAATCTGTCAACATAATTTAAAATACCGTTTACTTCATTTATATCCTTCAATTTGCAAAGGTTTTTTATATTTTCTTTAATTTTATAATTATTAGGTTGGTGTAAGTACAAATGGAAATTGTCCAAGAAATCTTTATACGTTCCATTATCAGTTTGCTATGCAACAACTTATGGCAATTTGGAAAAGAAAGCGTCGATCTCCAGGATTCGTCGGTAGGATTATAGGCATGTAGTGTATAATCTGCAGTTTTCACATTATTAATACAGAAGTAGGAGAAGTGGATATTGGCAACAGAAATATTTCCTATAGTTTCGAAGCCGCCGACGTCGAATATTTTACCATAACCGTATAGATATTTACCCACGTCAAACTTCTCCCCTTTACCTATATGCTTTAATTGCATGGCAAATGCGTAAGGGGTATTTTCTCCTTTGAAATACACTTTAGCCACCACATCATCGAAAGGATGCGCTTCTTTCAAGTTAGTGAACACGCGGTAATTTTCTATTCTTTCATTGTTGGACAAAGTTGCTGCAACTAGCGTAGCAACTGAAACTTCATATTTGGCTCCTGTGTCAGGGCTTGCTGTCTTAGTGGGACGCTGCTGCCTTTGAACGACATCTCCTGTTTTCGACATGTCCAATACCTGTTAACACAGGATCGATAGTTTAAAATCAAGTAGCGACTAAATAATTTGCATAATTACAAATTACATATATATTTTTTTATGTTTAAATACCGATCATTAACCATTACACTGTATGCCACACTTTTAAGACGAACGCACAGTGGGCCCGATTACGTTCGTAGGGCGAAATAATTGCCGTTTATGTCTAAATTTAGTACACATTTACATATTTATAATCTTCGCAGTTGTGATAGTAATATTGTACAGGTAATAATATTAATAATAATTTTTTTTGACGTTATTACTCAGGGACAACATATAACCTTTGGCTTTTAGTCATATTAAGTAAGACAATATTGAAAATAGAAAGATATTCATAAAGATCAAGAGATTTGAAATAAATACTTTTGTACTACTTTTGTATTAGTTGGTAATGATGTCGGGTTAGCTTAGCGTTAATACTTAACGATAACGCTTCTCCTTCGGTGTATTTCGTGGTGGAGGTAACATTATTCAACACTTATGCAGCTGAACGATTACTATTTCCCAAATGAGATTCAGTTGCAAAAACTTAATTCTGACGTTGATATCGCATCACACCTTTTTTCGCGTAAACTACATTCATCAAATGCTTTTTGTGGCTTACCAAATAACCAAATTGTTTTTTAGTAAATTGACTTTCTTTGGACTGTACTACCTACAGTAGCACCAGCAAGCTCTACTTTCTGATCTAACCATCTCTTTATTTCTTGCTATAAATCCCTTTACGTTGTGAGAACTTGGTTTCCAACGAAATTCTATCTTTTTTTTATAACATTAGTTTATAATTTATCAGCTTTTTGTTCATTTGTAGTTTTTTTTTTTCGTAAATACACTGTTTAACCTTATATACCACGGTAGATCTTTTTAAATTTTTGTGTTTGTGCTACTCCGAAAGCAAAACGTTATGTATAACTGCAATGGACATTTCATCTAAAAAAAAATTGTAACGGTTACGGTCGCACTCGGACGCACTTTATTTTAGGTACACACCATTACTGAACTATGAACAATTTTAAAAAAAATATCAGCACCTACAAACATCTGCAATTTTTTATAAGCCCCCTGAAACAAACAGTTTTAGAGCTGTAGTACAACATCAAGGTGTTTCAATAAATGACAAATAAAATTACGTGTTTACTTTTGAAAAAATCTACCATATTTAATAAATTCGGTAAAATACAAATATCTGCAATTATTAGCCTCTGTTTTAGTGCACAACTCAAACACCTAATTCAAGTAAATTGACTTATACTAGCAAATAAGCCATAGAGGCTTGATATTCCCAAAATTTCTGAGGTGATAGTTTTACTTCAACATACATAGTATGCAAATTATGTAATTTATAAATCATTCTTGCAACTTCGTAAATTACAATTATTTCGCGCTGTGAATGCAAGTGAGCCCACTGTGCATGATGATTTACTGTATTAAATATCTTTAATGAAATATTACAAAAAATTACTAAACACGAAACTTTTATTGACGATTTGGAAATATCGTTTTTCAAGGTAAAAGGTAACTCGTCGCATTGAAAAATTTATTTTGCTGGTATCTCAGTCAACGCTATTACTGAAGAGTTGACTCAGTGCTTGCGCGAAGCATCTATACAAACTTTTCAATTGTGACATACAGCAAAGTAACTTTGCTCCACATTGCAGTTTGATACAATATCATCTGAAAGACAAATCTGTAACAATGCTTTTTCGAATGCTTCTTTGCCTAAATCCCTTTTCCATTACATCTCTATATCAAAGGATTTTTTAACACACTTGACAATAGTAGTAGCATTAATTATCGTACAAAGGGTCTTTGTCCTTTCTTCAATTTATTTTTATCAAGTTGGTGGATGTACAAATAGAACTTATCCAAGAAATTCTTTAGCTTCTTATCTGTTTGTTATATGAGAATTTGTGACAATTTTCAAAAGTACCGATCTCCAAGATTCCTTGGTCGAATTATGCGGTAGCAGTTTGTAATAATTCCTTAGGTGCTTTATACAAAAGTAACAGAAATGAATGTAATATCTCCGATAGTGTTAGAACCTCTAGCCTAAACATATTATTATAGCACTTTAGATATTTTTCTGCCAATTGTTATGTTTGCATTTCCTGGCGGTTGGGAGTACCTACCAGGCGCGTCCCCGAGGTAGTGCATAGGGGAAAGGCCATCTTGTCAGGCTTCGCTCAAAACGAGATGGTTAGTGGCGGCTATAAGTTCGTCCTCTCTGCTTAAAACCGGAGCAGGGTGAATGAAGACCGTTGCCGTGAACCAGTCCCCCCTCGCCCGAGCTGTCGTGTCGTGGCTAAGGGACAAGGTTCTACAACGATGCCAGTTGTTGCTTTCGGCTACCGAAAGCTCGGCTGTTAAACCAGGTCTCGAAAAGGATGAGGAGTCTTGGCTTAACTGCCCGGACCGAGAGGAGACAACCTCAACAAAAACCTAAATCCTAAGGTGGCGGACTAGGCTGATGGGATGCGTGACTGGATTAGAAGACCAGTCTACTAGTCCACCTTGGGCACCTGGCGCACCCCATAGTATTATATCCTTACCTCTGCAGCAGGCCTCTGTGGAGGTGGACCTCCCATTTTCTTCCCTAGCTACTATGGGATCAACCATGGAGGAAGGACGTTTATTAGCGCGACGACACCGCTAATAAACAGGAATTGGAGCAGGACGTCCATAAGAAGCCTTTCACTTCCAAAGTGAGAGTACCTCACAAGGAAGGAACAAAGGGAGGAGCAAAACGATTGGAGCAGATTGGGGAACAGGATGGCATCTATCCCCTCTCAAATTGCGTAGCACTGTGCAACTCAAGGGCGTTGCATCTGGGAGCACGTGAAATCGAAGAGGGAGACTTACCTAACCTGGGGCCTTCTGATATTCTACACTTTCTGAAAGGAAATAGGATTGGAAGGCCAGCTGTAAAACAGTAAGAACAGGGGACACAAAAAGATCTTTAGGTCGCAGTGTAATATCAGCAATATACATACATAATATACATACATATATATATATATATATATATATATATATATACATATATATATATATATATATATATATATATAATTATATAATATAATATATATTATATATATAGTGATAAACAGTATGTTGTAAAGCCCACTATATGAATGGGTAGTTGTTGAAACCCTACATATATAAACATACATTTCAAAGCCCCAGTGTATGTAATATAAATACATCGTTGTTTGTTGAGCCCTGCGGTGTTGCCACTAACTATTATGACAAAACCATGTTCCAGTATGCCTTTTTCCATGTTCCTAGAACTATTACGTTATCAAATTAAATAATAATTTACGAAAATGAGTGGTTTTTCTATCTTTTTCTTGGTTTTTGAAGTCCTTTAATAAAAATAATAGAATATATATAACAACGTTTCGCTTTTATTACAAAAGCTTTTTATAATGAAAAAGACATGTAAAAACATTCAATTAAAATGGGGTAATGTTATTTATAAATATATTTTTTAGTGTAATAAATGACAAAATCATAATTGTTTTATTTACTATAAATTTTTAATATATCTTTTTATTTTATTTACAGATTGCGCTTCAATCTAGTATGTTTATTTGATTATGTATTATTAACTAAATATCAAAACATTATTAAATTTTGTATTTAGATTTCTAAAAAATATTGTATTTAGTTATAAAATTAAGATATTTAGTTTTGTGAAGTATTAATTTGATTTTAAAAATATATCAATTTTAAACACAGAACGAAATTTAAAAATACGTTATATACTAGAAATGATTCTAATTTATAAGCGAAAATGAAACGCAGTTAATGATGAAAAAGACATACAATACTTCATAAAACTGTATAACTTAATTATACATATATATAATTATATAATTAATACATCTAAATACAATAATATTTTTTAGAAATCTATTTAATTACAAAATTTTCATATTCAATTAATAATAAAAAATCAAATGTTGATTGTGCTTCAATATGTTGATACTGAAGCACAATCTGTTAATAAAACAAAAAGATATATTAAAAATTTATAGTAAACAAAATAATTATGATTTTGTCGTTTATTAAACAAAAAGAATTGTTTATATTTTTACATGTTTTGAAAAAGCTTTTGTAATAAGAGCGAAACGGCGTTATACATTTCTATATTTTTATAAAAAGTACCGAAAATCCAAGAAAAAGAAAGGAAAACAAAAATATGATTAGGAAAAGAATTTTTTTAAAAAAATGTGTGGTGGTCCTAATAAAATCATGAAAAAGATGCTTTTTCTTCAATATGAAAGTATTACATATAGGTAATATATAATAATATCAATGAAAGTAAATTATTCGAGAGGTTTAGAGCTAGAAATCCAGTATCTTTCGAATAATAATAAAAAAAATCTGATTGTAAATTTGTGCAATTAAATTAAGAGCTGAAGGGTTTACATGTTTCTTTAAGTAATTATACTTTTAATAATTACGGAAAAACATGGGATTCTTAGGATATTATTTCCGTAATAATTATTTTCAAATTACTCCATTCCTAAACCGATATATATCGAATAAAAAAATTAAAACATCAATTATCTTAGATTTAGATCTCCTATTTATTTTTTAAAGGTTATTTCAGAATTATCCTGATATAAAAATCTATAGACAACTTTAATTAGTTAAATGTTCAATTGTCTTGAGTAAAAAAGTAAAACAAATTCTATATATATATCATAAACTTTTGTTTTTACAATTATGACGCCACCAAAGTTTCTCGCCAAAATAAAAAAAAAACAAACTACTGCTGACTCCTCCGAAAGGTCTAAAGATCTTACCTGTCATTCAGGGTCCCGCCGGCTTCAGTGGAGACGGGTGTGGGTTAATAACAGCGATCGAAAACAAAGGCGCCACCCGCTTTTAAAATATACCCTGTCGAGGCGTCCGTCAAAACGGGAAATTCGGGGATAGTAAGAAAAGGGGGAAATCAGCGTAACGACAAAAAAAAATAATTAACGAAACTACAGTTTGCGTGGTAAATGTAAATAACAAGTTTATTGTAAAAGATTAAGTAAGCGTAATAAAAAAAAGAATAATATAAATTGTAAATATTTCAGGAAAAAAAAAAAGTAATGGGTGGATCAAAATAGAACTCTCACCCAGGAAAACGTTAGGTTGACTAAGTTGCATAAACGCAGACGATAACAATTATGAATAGGGCTCAATTAAAATCGAGTTTCCTTAAAAAAAAAATAATTGATACGCAACAAAGTTACTAAAGTACTCTTATATAACAACTACGGATGGGTTTCGTACGCGTTACGTTGATGATCCACAAAGCTTTGCGTTAACAATAAATCTACAAAGGTGAGTTTAAAACTCAGCCGCATCCGACGACGATAACGATTATAAAAGTATAAAAAAATATAACGAACACTCGATACTCAAAAGAAAAAAAACAAACAAGAGCCCCCGATGCCTAAATGGCTTCTTTACTCTAGTATAATGGCTCTACGCTGCCGTTTAGGCGAGTATACAAAATTGTTAAAAAAAAAGGTAAAATTCAAAGCACAAGCCTGTATATTCGTTTCGCAGACGTCCTCCCCCCACGTCTGGCGTCCTTGGAGTAACGTGCCGACCTCCGGTGCTGACGGCCGCCCCAGATCAGGATTTGCGGACCTGACTCCAGGCTCGGTATACTCGTGAGAAGCGTGAAGGTTTTTTGGCGGTGGTTATTCCCTGAATGGCAGGCTCGAGATGGTTTGAACCAAGGATCCAATTAGGGAAATTACATCACCCCATCAAAATTAGGCAACGGTAATTATGCCATAACAGGCCCACAGCATAAAAATAATATAAATGAGAAAATTAACCCGAAGGTGGAACCCTTGCGTCCAAGGGTTAAGAAACCACACGCGTTCAGAACACGTGGGTGGTGAAATACGTAGGTCGTCTGACTGCCAAAAATCCGCCTAAGCGATACGAACCGCAATACTTCCACACTAGGCCTTCGCCTAAACCATCAAATACATTACGATTCAACCAGCAGTGCACACAAAATGCCACCAAATCCGCATTACACAAATGCGTAAATTTAACACAGCAAAACGGCAAAATGCGGACGAACCAAACGCAGGTCTAATCACTAGTAGAGCCAACACGGGAGTGTCTCGAAAACGGAAGATCGTTTCGAACGTTTTCCGATAAATCGACGATTCCAAAACAATCGATACCGGAAGCGACGTAAATAGAACTCCACAAACAAAACGCTCTAAACATCCCCCTAGACAATACAAAGTACTCGCAGAAATGATAACTTGAAGAGAAATTTAGAAATGAAAAGTTGGTAACCCTGACTTTACCGAACGACCGCCGGTAACTTCGCTCGCTCTGTCAAAACAGCTGACATGAGAGAAGTAAACAAAACGAACGTGGTACACCAACTCTTCCAGGAAACAGAAGAAAGTATGGGAAAAATAACAAACACCCGAGAAAAAGGCACGTAAAATAAGACTGAACAAAACACAGATCGGAAATATCCCCGGTAAGGTAGTAAGAATGAGTAAAACTCAATGCTAACGTAACCTCCACTTCTAGTGACAATTACCAAGCAAAATCGAGGGTTAACAAAAATGTAACACGTAAAGCGACTAGTATGTTACACCCCAAGGTTACTCCGAATAAAAGGAACGTTAAAAAGGTACAGCTAGGAAAAATAGATACAGTACAAGCGAAAAGTAAGAAAACAGCGTTACACAATATTCGAAAATTTTGCTGATTTCACAATACTTAAATCATTTGAAAAGAAAGAGTTACATTGAACCATTTTTTTCTAGCTCGTGCGAAGTACTTGAATCTATAACAGTACTTATTTATTTTAGAGTAAAACACGGCATCAAATAAATGTTGCCCTTCTTTAAATACCCTTTTGGTGAATTTTAGAACATATTATGCCGTTCAAATAAGAGGTTGTCGCACATTAGCTCCTCACAGTTAACCAGCGCCTGATGGCGATAGAAGAGTGGGATCGCAAATTATTGCGGTGGAGACCAACAGATCAGATTCACCATGTGTGATGGCAGCAGTTCGGGTGGTAGTAGTAATCACATTACTATTAACAGAAGAAAAAAAAGTACAAAGAAAAAGCAGACGGATTCATTCCATTAACCATAAAAGATCGAATCTAGAAGAATTTTATAATTTGCTTAATGATTTGGAGGAGGATGAAATGAAATTTTTTCAGTATTTTAAAATTTTACCTGATTTTTAAATTTTCAAAACTGATTGGTATTTTTGAACCATGTAAATTAATTATTCTTCATCCCCTTTTAACAAATTATTTGCGCCTCTAAAATTTTACCAACAGGCGCCAAGATATTGCAAAAGAAGCACGCGTTCTACACAGGCGGGCAATTTGATGACTGCCAGCGATGGCCGGCGGAGCCCTCATTTGACCGGTACAACACGGCACGTTCCGTTGCGTGACGGGAGGGATCGGGCATTGACAATCCACTTCAGTACCGTTCGCACTGATCCGTGCTGTGTTGGAATTGTGGGCGCTTGTTCATTCTTTTGTGTTGTTTATTCTCTCCCGGTTTTTGACAACACCGTGCTGTGCTGTAACGGGCTAATGTGTGATGACCTTAACTGTACCCATAAAATGTTATTAAATTTTTAAAAAAAAACCTTTATTTATAGAAAATGCCTTTTGTTTTGTTTCATAATCATTAACTTTTGTAGATAGAATAAATATTTTTAGAGTTATATTGAAATGATTTCACCTTTCACACCACTACCTAATTTTATCGATTGTTAGATATATTTGATGTTATTTTTTCTTATGAAAAAAATGCAGTAAATTTTAAATACTTAAAGGGGATATTTAATTTAATTATTTAAATTTAATTATATTTACAAATTACATAAATTTTAAGTAAACTTTTTTTAATAATTTAACTAAAGTTGCAACTTTTAAAGAAAATATAATCGCACACAACCTTTCAACCTGATTTTGCGTTACAAAGTAAGAGAACATTGTTGCCAAGTTATCGGGCTTCACAAGATTACGTGAACATCGAGGAATCTACAAAGGGCTCAATAACATCCGATGGGTCTATAGGCTTATATATGAATTTCAAAGCCCGGTGTATGTAATATAGATATATCGGTTCTTGTTTAGCCCTGCGGCGTTGCCACTAACTATTGCTAATAAAACATACAATACGTTGTTATTCCCGCCTTTTCTGGCTCTTACTTATTCTTTAAAGTGGACGTTATAAAATTACACAATAGATCATTTAGAAAAATAAGTGGTGGTCGTGGAAAAATGTTAGTTACTTTGGCACTGCATGAAAAAGGTAAGTCGTTTTTCATATTTTCCGTAGAATAATTTCTGTAAAAATAATAACCGAAATATGATTACTAATTAATATTGTTAAAGAAGGTTAGAAAAATATTTGAATCTGCGCATGTGCAATCATGGGCAGATTTTTAATTCCCTTGCCTACGTCGAAATTTGGTTTTAATCAACTGTTAGAATTTTTTATATTATATTAGTTAATTTGCTTTTGCTGCAATTAGTTGCATTTAGTTGTAAATTTTAGGGTAACTTATTTTCGTATCAAGAGATTCGCAATTTTTACGTTTCTTTTTTACCTTTCAAAATATCAATGCTAGTTTATTTCTTTATTTATTTTCGATGTAAGTGTTAAAAGCAAGAATATTGCAAAGAGAGCGGTTTATTTGCTTATTTTCATTAAAGGCGCAAACTTTCTATGGAAAAATTATATAACTACTGAACTGATTATATTAATACCGAGCAATTGCCATTCTTGGAATTTTAAATTCGAAACACCTAATCCACGTTTTGTACAAAAATTCCAAAACATGCAAAATCGGTTTGTACTATCATAAAAGGTAATAGAAACAAAACTTAAAAAAAGAAATTACAACGACTATTTTTTTTAATAAGGTTAACATTTTTTTTCCAAAATTTATGGGGTTTTTCCTGCTTCCTAGACGTTTTTTAATGGATGTCGGATAGATATTTCATATATGTATTTAGAAATTCTTAAATGTAAAACAAAAAATTAAATATATCATTCTCATTTGACATCCCACATTGAGACAGAACAAAGAACTTATAATTTTTGTTTTTACAATATTTCGATATTTTGTTGATTTTACAAAACTTAATAAAATCATTTGAAAAGAAAACGAAACATTGGAGTAGGATACTTTTCTAGCTTGTATGGAATACTTAACTGACAGTACTGACTGTTTTTTTTTTCATTCTAGAAGAAAACACGCCATTAAATACAGATAGGGCTTCTTTCGACCCTTACCATTTTAGCGAATCTTCAGAATGTAGTATTATGTCGGGAACTACAAATAAGTTGCATGACGAATATTCTATTACATCAAATCATTACGATACAGCTTCACGCACTATTTCTGAAGATATAGAATATATACCTCATTCTGAGTCAAATTTTATGCAAGACCCTTTTACAGCACCTACAAAAACTTTTTCTCTAAACTTAAATCCCACTTCCGAAACTAAAGAATATATGCCAGAACCTGTTACTCATGGTGCGCTTGACGAAACTTCATCTTCAAATTCAAAATCTACAGAATATATTCCAGAAACTACCTCAGATTCAGAAGCTACTCCTTCAGACTCTGAAACTGCAGAATATTTTTTCAGAGGTGATATTGATTCGGAAAATGTTGGAAATGTGCCTCATAGGCAAACTGACCAACAAACAAAGAATATAGATAATAGAATCGTAAGATTTAGTGAAATCACGAGGAAAGCTGCGTCAGAAAATATTGAACATTTTACTAATTCAAGACCATGGACAAAGAAAAATTCATATCCTTACTGTTTTCAGGAAATAACTCACTTTTCACGTCACCTTCAGCGAAATCATAAAGAGGAGGGCGCAGTTAAAGAATTTTTAACTCTGCCTCCCCTAGATGCTAGAAGAAAACAAATCATTAATTTGATACGTAAACAAGGGAATTTTGCATATTCAAGTAATTCGAATATCGTAAAACCAGTAAGAAGGCCCAGAAATCTTGATGAAGAATACGATTGTCCTTTACAAGAAAACGAGAAATATGTCATATGTCCTGATTGCTTTGGGTTTTACAAGCGAAATTTTTTAAGACGACACCGAAAAAATTATGAAGTAAAAGAGAAATCTGGGGCCAGACGTAACCACTTATCTGAAGCGCAGATGTTTAAAATTTGTAATGGACCGTCGTGTGATTTTTATGGTTCATTAAGATTGAAAGATGAAGTTTTTACAATTATGAGAGCAGATACCATTTCCCAGGTTGCTATAAAAGATCCTCTTTTATGCAGCTACGCAGAAAGTCTGCTTAAAAAGCACAAAAGGCAACAAATCAGAACCACCGGTTCTAATAAAATGAGAGAGCTGGGTAGACTGTTAATTAGTTTGAAAGACGTAACAAGAATTGAGAGTTTATTTGATGCCTTGAAGCCCGAATATTTTGATAATATTGTTTGTGCAACTAAAACAATAAGTGGATATGATGTACTTAACAAAACGTATAAAGCCGCCAGCTTGGCGTTGCACATGGGTACAACTTTAAGGCAAGTATGTGATATCGCCACTAAAATGATTATTAAAAATAATCGTTTGTTCCCTTGTGATTATAAAGAGATCTCTCTAAAAAATATAAAACGTTTAAAACATTTACTTATAAATCATTGGAATTCAGAGGTATCTAGCTTAGCATTAAAAGATCTTAATGAAAAGCACTGGGAAAAACCAAAGCTATTTCCACTTACAAGTAGTGTTATAAAATTTCACAACTATCTTATGCTTAATGGAAAGGAAGCTTACAATAAACTTTTAAAAGGAGAAGATTTAAATCAAGAATTTAGGCGACTGACTGAAATAGTGTTATCTCTAACGCTGTTACTCAACCGTAAGCGAATTGGAGAAGTCCAATATTTAAAAGTAAACACATACAATAGAGAAATATCATTTAATACGCAGCAAGAATTACTTCAAACACTTTCAGATAGTGAAAAAATATTAACCCAAAACTTCAAACGAGTTGTTACTGGCGGGAAAGGAAGTAAGCCAGTAGCTATACTATTCTTAAAAGATATTCAAGATTTTATTGAATTATTGCTCTCTGTGAGAGATACTTGCGTGTCCAAGACAAATGAATATCTTTTTGCTAATCCGAAGACAGACAATAGATGGATTAACGGGTATAGTACTGTCCAAAAATTAGCAAAAGATTCAGGTGTGGCAGATACTCAGCTTTTCACGTCAACCAGATTGAGAAAACAAATCGCTACCGTGTTGCAGGTTATTAATATCACGGATAGTGAAATTGAACAATTTGCCGCTTTTATGGGACACACCAAAAAGACACACGAAACGTATTACCGGTTACCGCAGGATATATACCGAACTGCAAAAGTATCGAAGCTCCTGCTAGCAATTAGCAAAGGAAAAATTGCAGAATACCAAGGAAAATCTCTTGACGAAATAGTATTATCTGATAATGTAGAAACAGACGAATCCGACAATGATGGAGAGTCCTTAAACAGCGAGCAAAATAAAATTCAAAATCAACCTTCAACTTCTAAAGTAGGTAAGTAGTTAGGTGAAACGCCTACAAAACTAAAAAGGAAAGAGGTAATGCGGTTGTTAAAAATCGAAATGCAAGATTATACAGCCTCCAGTACTAGAAAGAATAAAATAATCTAGAATGGTAGATAGTTAACATACAACCCTTTGTTAAGTAAATTTTTCATATAGTAAAGAATATTTATGATTTTATGCAGGAATTTCCAGTATATTTTAGCAAATAAGTTCATGTAAAAAAGTATTATCTCGTTCAAAAATCTTATTTTGTAGATAAGACCCATGCTAATACAAAACTGAAACACGGAAACGTTAATACATTCCAGGAAGATGAAGCTTCAGACGACAACGAGCCTTCCGTTTCTAAAAAGGGTAAGGTAGTTATAGGTAGTTATTTGATGTTAGTTTTGTCTTATTCTGAACAAGTACACGTTAAGCATACATACATACTTATAAAAATAATTAGCGGCTAGATACATAATTGGTATCTTTCACGCTTGGTTTAGAGGACAGCGTTGGTTGTTTTCTGGTCGGTTTGATTATCTATGGCAGTGGTTCTCAAACTTATTTAGACACTGTACCCCTTTTTACCCACAAAACATTTTAGGTACCCCTTCTCAGTTACCGGTACTAAGTAAACTATAATTAAAATATTAAACAAATCTTAAAGCCTTCTATGTAGCATAGAAGTATAGTGTTAACCTTTGAAACTGAATTACGCATCATGTTTAAATAAAAACAAAGAGATATTGTTTACAAACATTTTTATTACATTAAAAACAAACGCACACAAAATTTAATGAACAAAAAGCGCTTACTTTCAAAGAGATTAGTGAGAAGGGTGAGCTTGTTTCCCTTTGCACAGTTTATCAAAATTGGGTTTTAACTTGGTTAAATACAATCTTAAATCATCTTCAACATTTAATTTGTTTCTAGATTTATTTTTAAGATAGGTTAAACTTGAGAAACCCTTTTCACATAAATAAGTGATGGAAAAACCCAACAAGAAATTTAACAGCAGTGCTTGACAGTTCTTTGTATTCCTTCCCAATACCGATCCAGAAATCTAACAATGTAGTACCAGCAGTCAATATTTGTTTTTCAACGTGGGATCACATGATACTTCAATGAGGTGTTCCTTTTGAAAGATAGTCAGGTTAGTGTCCATAGCATCAGCATTAAAGGGGTCACGTATCCAGTTATACTGTTTCTCCAAAGGTGGAAAGTACTCTCTTATGCGGATCTTCAATGCATTCAAATGCTGGCCCATTTGAGTCTTGAGTTCAGTGAAATCAGATATGTTTTTCTCATTATCTTGCAAAAATGTAAGTAATCTTTCAAACGGCTCGCAGTTGTTATTTTCTATTTGTTTTTCCCAGAGAATGATCTTTTTTACCATTGCATCAGTTTTCTTTCTATATTAAAAATATCAGAAACACTGCCTTGCATGGATAAATTCCAGATGTTGAGTTTTCCAAAAATATCACTTAAATAAGCCAACTTCAAAGCCAATCAAAATCAGTAAGTACAGAAGACAGATGGGATTTGTGTTCGTAAAAAATTATGTAATTCTTTGTGGAGTTCAAATACACGGACAAAACATTTCCCCGAGAAAGCCATCGTACCTCAGTATGTAGCAATAAGTTCTCATGGAGGCTCCCCATATCCTGGCATAGAATTTAAAGTAACGAGATTTTAGGGGCCTAGTTTTTATGAAGTTCACAATTTTCACACTCTGATCAAGGACATCTTTAAGTTCATCATGGAGGTGCTTAGCCACCAAAGCCTCTCGGTGAAGGACACAATGAGTGAACTTACACTCAGTTGAAACCGTTTTAATATGGCCTACCAGCCCTGTGATGTGACCGCTCATAGCCTTAGCACCATCCATACACACTGACACACAGTTTTTCCACTCGAGCTGGTTTTCGGAAAAAAAAGAATCTCACAAATTGAAAATATCTTCACCTTTTGTCGATGTTTTAAGTGTCTTACAAAATAAAATATCTTCAAATATTTCATCTTGAAAAATGCCACGTACAAAAACGATCAGTTGGGCTAGGCCAGCGACATCCGTGGTTTCATCCAGTTGTATACCCAAGCAAGGACTAGCTCGAATTGCTCCAACAAGTTGTTCTTTTGTGTCATGCGCCATATCACTAATTCTCCTTGAAACTGTATCATTTGATAATGGAATTGCTGTAATTCTTTTTGCCTCGTTCTCTCCAAACATACAAGAAACAATTTCTGCTGCGGCAGGAAGGATTAGGTTTTCGCCAATAGTATGGTTTTTACCAGACTTCGCAATTAAATGACTAACTTTGTAAGAAGCTTTTAAAGCACTTTCATTTTGTTCTGCACCAGAAAAGTGTTTTATCGTATTTTTCCTACTTTTCAAATCTTCCAAAAGACGTTCAAAGTACCGTAACTCCTTTTTTGACTAAGTTCTCATGTTTGCTTTCAAAATGGCGTTTTAAAAGAGAAGGTTTCATAGAATTGTTTGATAACATTTCTGAACAAACAACGCATTGTGGATTAGGCTCGTCTGAGCTTCCAGTCCAAGTAAAACCTAATTTTAAGTACAACTCGTCATATTTTCTCTTTTCACTTTTATATTCATTTGCCAGTTTTTCGGGTTTTTTTATTTTTTCCTTTGAGCTGCTCATTAGTAACCAGACGTTCAGGTCTACTTTCATTTTGTGAAGTTGATGGACCAGAATTTTGATGCAGATCTTCATGAGGCCTTTTCTTTAGGAGCCATTTATCCATTGTTAATTTTTATTGTAAAATTCACTTACGTGGTACCTGACTCAGTTTTCAAACAGATGTCCGTAAACGTGTTTCAACAGGATTGAGTGTCCGCAGAATAACACAACACACCACAAAAATAACACAATACTGAGAGCGAGCTTGTAATAACAGGCAATGCTACTGCAGTGCAGTGACACGAGTGATTGGGCGGCCACACAGCCCCACTCTGATGACTAAGCCCTTAGTGGCGCGCGCACGTCAACGTGTCCATACGTGTCTCGGGTTGTTTTATTTTATTATTGGCCGGCCGCGTACCCCCTAAAAATTTTCACGTACCCCCGAGGGGTACGCGTACCACAGTTTGAGAACCACTGATCTATGGTATATTGTTTTATAGACTTCAGCGACAATAGCAGTTCTGCTCCAACAATTGATTGATGATATACTCATCTTTGGTAGTGATGATTCTGATGCGGATCCCACCTTCAATTCTATTGTAGTTTGATATGCATAGTTATGTTCTTTTAATTTAATTGAATAAGCTAATGTCTATTGCATTATAACGTCAACATTTTATTTAAGTTTGTGATGCAAAATTTCGTTTGATGTATGACGTGGAATTTTTGACGGTGGATTACTACAATATGATTTGGTGTTTGGGCTGTCTCTATCATCTGTTGGATTGGCTAAATCCGACGTTTCGGCAGTTACACTGCCGTCATCAAAGTAGCCCTGACAAGAACTGATATGCCGTTTTTTCGATGGAAATATATTTACTGTATAATATATCTATAAATTATATTATACTCATCCCAGCAAAGCCAGTATACTATCGTATTGTACAGTAGTGTGTACTCTGTACAGAACATTAGAGAGTAAATACATTTCCATCGCAAACAATGGAATTAGCAAACCACAGTCCTTATCAGAGCGACTCTGATGATGCCAATAGAAACATGCCGAAACGTTAGATTTAAACAATCCAACACACGATGGAAGTAGCCCAAACACCAATTCATATTTTGTTTCATTAATATCTTTAATCTTAATAGAAAAACAACTTTCGGTTATTGTATATTTATATTTTATATGTTGTACTATTATTATTGCTAATTTTTTAGCAAGAAAATATTAATTCGGACACCAGTAGCTTCAACGAATCCACAAGAAATTTCACATCTTTAATTCAATTACTAGCGTTTCATTTAATCAACTAGAAAATAATCAAAATTGGTCATAAATAGATTTAGGTAAGCAAGAAAATAATAGCAGTATATATTCAGTGGAGATTGACATTCAAAACTACGTAGTAACATTATATATAATAGCTAAGCACCCCAACGGGGTATCGCCGCTCCTAGAGCTTTCGAGATCATCAAAATACGGGTAGATTAATCCCCATCCCCTCCCATATCCTCTCACACACATCCCTCCACCTATCCCTGTCCTGTGTCCTCTCCTGCCATCGATGGATACCGGCTTTGTTAAGGTCTTCTTTAACTTCTTGCAGCCTTGTAGATCTAGGCCTGCCTCTTCCTCTTCTTCCTCCTGGTTGCCATTCCAAGATACTGCGGATTACTGCACCATTCCCGGCCCTCCACACGTGTCCCAACCACTTTATTCTCTGCCTCTTATTTTTTTTTTAACCACGTCACCTTCCATTAGCTCGTTTGTTAATTCATAATTGGTTCTTCTTCTATATTCACCGTTGTCCATTTTTATTAGGCCTATTATTGTTCTTAGTATTTTTCTTTCTTGTATCCTAAGCTCTTCTTCTTGTTTCTTGGTCATCGCTATTATCTCTGCAGCGTATAGTACTATCGGTTGTATTATAGTCTTATAAATTCTCATTTTTGTTCTCTTTCCCAATATTTTACTTTTTAAGAGTTTTCTATTTGCTTGATAGGCCTCGTTCATATTGGTTATTCTTTCTCTTATTTCTGCGTCCCTGCTCCCGTCATTTGTTATTGTCACTCCTAAATACTTAATTAAATCTGTTCACCTTTTCAAATGTGTAGTTTCCTATTTTAACTGAGTTATTTTTATTTTCTCGTTTCGTGTCTAGTCTTGTTAATTTCGTTTTCTCTTGGTTTATCTTCAGTCCCATTTTGTTCCCTTCTCTCACCATTTCATTCAGTATTGTTTTGGTCAACTGTCGATTTTTTAATACATTTATTATATCATCTGCATGCCCTATTATTTGTGCTCCCTTTGTTCTTATGGTACCTTTATCTATTTTTCTTAGTAAATATTCCAATGCCAAGTTAAATAATGTTGCCGATAGTGAATCTCCTTATCTTACCCCTTTATTTATTTCAAAATTCTCTGTCTGTCCCTTCTGCGTGTTTACACTTACTCTTATATTTGACATTGTCATTTGTATTAATCTCCTTAATTTATGTTTGATTCCCATTTTCTCTAAAGCTTCCATAAGTTTGTTTCTTTTGAGGGAGTCAAACGCTTGTTGAAAGTCAACAAATAACATTTCTATTCCTATTTTGTATTCGTGTGTTTTTTCTACTGTTTGTTTGAGCGTATGTATTGTGTCTGTTGTTGATCGTCCTTTTGTAAAACCACATTGATATTGTCCTATTAGTTCCTTTGTTTTGATTGTTAGTCGTCTCTGTATTAGTCTTGATAATATTTTATAAGCTGCACTTAGTAATGTCAGTCCTCTATAATTATTGGTAATTTGTTGGTCACCCTTCTTATGTATTGTAATAATTTGTCCAATGTTCCAATCCCGCGGCATCTTTTCTTTAATCCATATTCTCCTCCGTACTTGAGAAATTCTATACCAATGTCTTTTCCAGGGGCTTTACCATTTCGGATTCTGTTGATAATATCATTTATTTCTTCTTTTGTTGGTGTCTCGTCCTCATTACATTCCATTGCGCGATTTATGTTATCATCTTTTTTCAATTTCTAGATTATCGTCGTGGTCGTATAATAATTTTCTGAAGTGTTGTTTCCATACCTCTTTAAACTGTTCATCCTTTTCTACTATTTTTCTACTGTCCTTAATCCCTATTGGTTTCCCTTTATACGTCTTGTTTTGTTCGCTGATCTTTTTGTAGAATGATTTTGTATTTCGATTCCAGCTTGCTTCTTCTATCTTCTTTATTTCTTTGTCCAACCATTCTCTCTTGACTTTTCTTACGTTCTTTTTTGTTTTTTCGTATGTTTCCTTATCTTCTTTTTTACTACTATTTATCCATTTTAGTCTAGCTTCGTTTTTCTTTTTTATTATTTCTCGACACTCATCATTGAACCAGCATTTATTTTTCTTTTTTACTGGTCCTATTATTTCCCTTGCTACTATGTTTATGCTGGTTTTTATTTCTTCTCATTCTTTTTGTATGTCCTGCGCCTCTTCATTTGGTCCGTTCAATAGTCGGGGTCATACGTTTACCAAATTCTTCTTTTATTTTGGTAGTAACATTGACCAAGTTAAATTTTAACGAATCTAGTTTCATTTCACTAGTATTAAATTTAAATTTCAATTACATTGTGCATATTTTTTTATTTGATGTTTAATTGACATTTTTTTGAATTTAATTACCTACACCTGAGGATGCCCTTGAGTGCGAAACCGGTCGTCTAATACAGTATGGTAATTTATGGATATAGACCTTTTATTTCTGTTTCTTTTAATTACATGAATCCACACGGCGCCTCTACCGAAAGTACTTCTTGCCGGTAATTAATGTTTAGAATATTGTAGACTACCTCAAGATCTTTATCAAACCACGAAGATAGCTAAGTTATTAATTTTAATGGATTTGAGTAAGAAATATAAAGGAAATCTTTAGGCGAAATAGATATTAATCTGAACTAGGAATATGCAGAAACCGATAACTCTGATAGGCAAGAAATAACGGAACTTAACCCATATCCATCTCAGCTGAAGAGTCCAAATCATACACTAGAAACATTGGACTATAATCACTTCTACGATTATTTTATTAAATCAATGACTTAATGGAATTAAATTTACTATTAAGAGTTTCTTTTTATTAGCAGCTTCCCATTTATAGTAGAAATCATACGTATCTGTTATACGAAAGACCCTTAGTATCATCTCTCACATAAATTAAAGCTATGTATTTCACAAAAATTAATTTTTCTACTAGAAATATAGACCACAAGTTTTAAATGTATTTACACACATAAAAGAAACTTCTTGAAGGTTCGTAGAAATCATAACAAATATAGAAACACTTTCCTCAAACAAAGTGTGAACAACTATCACATAAATATAAAAAGATGAAAGAAAAAGTCCTTTCCAATCAGGGGTTTATTTAAAGGAACATGTTAACATGTTTCGGCCTGGGGCCATCTTCCATGACCCTGGTCATATATTTTTGTAACGACGTATCTTTCACGCTTCTGAAGATGATCCCAGGCCGATACATGTTAAGATGATCCTTTAAATAAACCCTTGATTGAAAAAGACCTTTTTGTTTCTTCTTTTTATACATTTTATTCAATGTAATGATCTTCACCTACACTATTACACAAATACCCTGATGTATTACACGATAAGGACTTGGTTAGAATAAAGGCATACGTGTACAATTTATACAGTGAAAAGCATTATTTCCTTGTTCACACTGCACTATTTTTATATATTTTCAATAAAAGTGTTTGTCTCCTTATTGGATTTCTTAATAGCACAACATTTATAAGCTTGTATTTTCAACATAATTCATTTAAATATATTGTTTCCTACGACCGCTCTGTATGTTCAACATACATTATACTATTTTGCCTCCGTGCGGTGTTGCCGCTTATTGGAGGCGTATTGGTATTACTGATATGCGGAGGTTTGTTCGACTAGTGTAATTGCCTTAAAGTATATGTGTATACGATGGTGGCGCCACGTGGTGGTTATTGTGGAGTACTACATTGTATAACTGTATGTACCAAGGGTCAAAATGACCTCCAGGTAATTTTCACGCAAACGCCATCTGATGTGTTTTAAAACGGTTTAAAACTGTTATACACAGGCGTACGCACTTGCCTCCGATTTTTCGTACTCGCCTCCGTATGTAGAGGCCAGTGCGTCTATCGTATGTGTTTTTTGGAGGCAAGTTTGACGTTGTACAAATATATATATATATGTGTTCATATGTTTGTATTTAGTCCAGGGATTTTAGTACCAAAAACGGGTTCGCTCCGCAAAAAATCCTGATTATTGAATTTTCGTTTGGATTATGTCAGAGGGTGTCCCCTAAGTGTAAAACCAAGTTTGTGTCATTTGAAGGCGCGAGCGTTAGCCGCCACCGTGAAAAGCGCCTTTTTGCAAATATCTCGGAAACGGTGAATTTTACGTAAAAAATTGTGAGGACCTTTTTCGTAGGGAATTTCCCACCTTTTTTATTTGAAACTTTTTTCTCTATGTCGCCCTAATATTAATAATGGTGCCCTAGGGACCTTAGGTCTGGCACTGGAAACACGTGGAGACCATGATGAACTTTGAAATATACCTTGGCCACTGCCTCGTCGAAAGATAGCGCTCCTTTCAAATTAAAGAGTACCTGATAATTTTCCACATGTTCACTAGTAGATGGAATGGCAGCAACTGACGTAGCACCTGAGACTTCGTATTTAGCATCCGCATCAGAACCGGCGGTCTTAGTGGGACTCTGCTTCCTTTGGACTTTTCCGTTTTCCGTTTCTGACATGTCCGGTATCTATTAACACGGAATTGGTTGTTAAAAGCAGGTAGTAACAGGTAATTTACAAAATGTGAATTTAATAAGATGTAATTTTTTAAATACCCTAGTGTTAGCAATTATATTTTTTTTTGACTTGTAAATTTAATTTAAATGAAATATTACGTGCGTTATATACCCGTAGTCCATAATAACGTAAAAATGTAAAGTCAGCAAGACAAAAACATATATAAGGGAAATCCACTACAGCAACGGTAGTAGTTGAATACAACTTTTCGACCGCTCAACACCTAGCAAGCTGCGGCCCATCTTACCTTCAAACTCTCAAGAACATTGTGTAACTTTGTTAACCTTTGTAATTAAGTAATAAAGTTAATTTTTAAAAAGGTTGTTAGTGAACCCAAAATCCTAACTCGTGGTATTTATGTGCTTGCTTTTTATCAAATCTTTCACTACTTCCATACTGTCGTTCATGCAGGCGACATGTAATGCAGTAAATCTGGTGCTGTCCCTTTTATGTACCAATCTACCACTAATCCTTGAGGTGCGGCTTTATATTTGACGTCTTCATAAAAAAGCAAATCACGAATCACCTCTAGGCTATTTCTTCCTATAGCCGCTTTATACATTTCTGTTATTTCATAATTGTTAAAGAGGTCAATACATTGGTTGCCGCCCTTCGACTTTTCTGCTATGCGATGTACTAATTTACATATACTTCCCATACTGACGTTGATATTCTATTATCCCCCATAAGAGTTATAACATTTGTATTATATGAATGTTCTACCCAATTTTATTGCATGATAATGTTACAGTGAGTGAAATTGATTTTAAGTTCGCGCATATTGAAAATGATAGTATCTATGGCGGACCAAAACGAATTTGGCTGGTGTGCAGCCACCATATGGATAGCCATGCTGCCTAGATCATAAGTTTCTTCTAAATGAGAGTGATCCCTGGCGTTACTATTTGTTCATAATTTTGTTATAAAATAGCTTCATGCAATTCTAAATGTCGCAAGGAGTATCTAAGACGTACAGCTTTCTTGTTTTTTCATCCCTTTGTAAATTGTCTTGGCAGGGGCTTCCGTTTTATTTCTGATTACTTAACCAGCTACTAGATGCTTCGCAAATGTCTCATGCGCAAATGTAGGGTATCCAACTGTTGCAGTAGATATATTGCCTAACTATAATTCATTTGTTGGTTCGTTCGTGCTTTCTAATTGAAGCAACTCTTTCACTGTATTCACACCAAGTATTCTCATTAATGCTAATTTAAAATGCAGTTCTTGAACAGGCTTTAAGTAATGTTCTTTGTTGGGTATAAGTTCACTGGAAAAATGCTTCTGGAAATATTGCTCCATCTTTATTTCTACGACTTTTTGAAATAAACTTAATTTACTTATACATCCCAAGTTAGTGTTATTTTCAGAAATAGTTTTCAAAAGGTTTAAGTATAAAGGATTTTGTGAGAATTCATCTGGGGTATTTGCTAGTACTTCATTGCTAAGTTTGCATTCATTGGCGAAGTTTTCATAATCACACGGTTTTAAAAAATCTACTTTCAAAATTTTAGTTTCGAATTCACCCATGAGGATATCGCATGCAATTGTTCTAGAAGCAATAATTGTTTGTACTTTGCTAGCAGCTAAATTTCGTATAAAATGTAATATACTTTCTTTGTACGTAGGCAATACCTCGTCGAACGAATCTAAAAGTATCAATACTCTATCTTCTTTTCTAAATAAAGCGGATAAAAACTCCTTATATTGTTTGTTCATCGATTGCTCTAACAAGAAATCTAATGAAATATTAGTCGGTACCAATTTCTCTTTTTCTAAGGAGCGACCGTAGTCAACCAAATCGTGTTTTTAAACTTAAGCAACTTTTTCACGGTACGCACACCAAGTATTCTTATTAATGCTGATTTAAAATGTAGTTCTTGAACAGGCTTTAAGTAATATTCTTTGTGGGTATATGTTCACTGAACAAAATGCTTTTGTAAATATTGCTGCATCTCTATTTCTATCACTTTTTGAAATAAACTTAATAAACAGCAGTATCTCCAATAGTGCCAAAAACCTCCAACCTTAACAACATTACCATACCCTTTAGATATTTTTCCACATCCATCGTTCCGCCTTTTCGCAGATGTTTCAATTACGTGGCAAATGCGAAAGAAGCAATTTGTCCTTTGAAATTTACCTTGGCCACTACATTGTCGAAAGGTAGTGCTTCTTTGAAATTAAAAAAATACCTGATAATTTTCCACTTGTTCCCTAATAGACAGAGTGGAAGCAAGTGACGTAGCAGCTGAAACTTCGTATTTAGAACCTGTATCAGGACTTGCGGTCTTAGTGGTATCCTGTTTCCTTTGGGCATCGTTTTCCCGTTTCTGACATGTCTGGTATCTATTAACACAGAATTGGTTGTTTAAAAGCAGGTGGCAACAGTAAATTTATAAAATGTGATAAGATTTGAGAGATGTGCGGCCTAGATGACCGTTTAATTGTTAACTTTATTAAAACTATAAAAGTTGGAGATAGTAGTTTTATAATAAAATAAGTAACATGGTATAAATTGTAAAGAAATGGATGGTCTACAAACATGTAATAAAACAACTAGTAAATCACAAACAAATATGCACTTGTTTGGTAAAAATATAAATAGATAGAAAGTAAACAAAAGGACCACTTGTTTGACATAATTGCAGAGACATAAATGTTCACAATTCTATTGACAATCTACACACACCATATGTGCACACTGATTACATATTGGTTTCTTACACTTGCAACACGCGTGAAATGTTTTCCTTTTAATTCTGGGCGGACAAACAAAAGATGTTTTACAAATTTTTTAGGTTTGTTGGTGCTTCATTTGCGTTTGGAACGTGCTCATAAATTCCCAAAATACGACGAATGCACAATTTTACTTCCCTTCTAAAATAGATCGTCATGGGCCATCTTTGCGTTCTTCTGCTGCTAGTATGTTTTGCACATTTCTCATCTAATGCATCTACTCCCTCTTTTAATAAGTTGTAGAAGCTGATGATTTCAGGTTTATTTGTAGTTTGATCAACTGACGCTGTGTGATGCATAGATGAGACTAACACAACACTATGGCCCTATTTAGCTTATCTTTTATTATTGCTTTGTTATTTTTTTTCATTATTATGAAATATATTTTATGAGTCATGACGTTGTAAATTGTTTAAAGAAAACTGTTCTTAAAATGAAACCAACATCTTTCATTCATATCAGGTAGTCACTGTGTTTGTCCTATACAAAATAAAACTATTACTAATAATACTGCGTTTTATTTAAATTTATATTAAATATTCACTAAACTTCCTCGTTTCCTGCACTACTTATAGTTGAACAACGAATTTAAGGTAAGTATATTGTGTATTTATAGCAAACCATTACTTTTTATATATCAGGTATTTAGTGAACGTGCATTAATGATACTGTTTCCTTATCACAAGTAATCCAAATAGCTTGTATTAATTGAGGGTAATAATGAAGGTGTGATAGCCATTATAAATAGATCACTCACAGCAATACACCTACTACTTGACAAGGGCAAATCTTTGCTTACTGCAACTACATATATTCTTTTGGCTTAACTACTTCAGTTTAATTATCATAAGTAACTTCATAAAGTTACCGGTATGAAACAGACCGTAAGTAACTTAGATTGCTTGTTGTTAGTATCAGTGTTTAGGATCTCTTTTTTACTAGTGCTAAGTAATTTATGCTTTTATCCCCTACTCAGCTGAACTTTTTACTTACGATAATTGTATTTTTATTTATGATTATTAATTTTTTTTTCTCAGTGTAAAAGAAAAAAAAATAGATGAAATTGCTTCGCTTATAAGAAAACTAATATGAGTTGTATGAATGGTTGGCCTGACAGTAGCAAAGTTTGAATGCCATTGCGCCCTATATACGCCAAAATGGAGAATGCCATATTAAATTAATTTTCTATTGGTTTTCTAGATTATTCAGTATAACTTATTAATGTTATTTTGGAAAAAAATATAGTTATTGATGTAATGTATTTTTGATTATTTAAATACAAATTATTGAGTATACATTAGATTTTAGATTTAAAAGGAACAAAAAGTGAGGGCTAATGAACAAATTTGATTTTTTTCTCTAAAAATATAAAGCTATAATCTAATATCCTAGATTTGTTGTCGATCAGTATAAATCTAAAAAAAGCAATGCCCGATGTAAGCAGCGAAAGGTTGCGTCATATTAGGGCCTGGAGCAATTACCGCACGTAGTTTATAGACCATAGAAGTGTGAACTTATCTATGGAAATACGTAAAGGCTTGTTTGTAGTAGTTGCCCGTATTATATAAATCTCTCGAGGTGTAGCAATGATATTAAATATTATGTTGCTAGTAAATGGTATTACATATGAATCGTCCGTTTGTGAAAACAATTAAATCCATAAAAATATTATGTTGATGTTGTTGGTATCATTATAAATCTCCATTCATTGGATCAGTGGCGGCTCGTGACAATATTGAATGGTGACCCTTACCTCGGGCCAACTCCCCCTCCGCCTCTCCTTCCCACACCATTTTATTAACTTTACAAAGTTTTGAATCAGTTCTGCCAGATTGCATTATTACCTCGTATATTGCTAACTAAAATAATACCAACACAAAAAAAATCAATGTAGCCAAATTTAGCGATCATTCCAAAACGAAAAACTACACAAGAAATTAAAAGAGTATTTAAGTTGTAAAAATGCAAAATTTTAAAGAAAACAGTTGTCTTGTGGTTTCACGATTTACTTACGCACAAGTTAAACCACATAAACAAGTTTAAGTAAGTGGTACGTCAATCAATGTTGCCAAATCTACCGTTTTCAACTTCAATCTCCCGCTCTTCCGTTTCGAGTTCGCAATCTACAGCTTTTTGATTTTTTTGTGGTACTTAATAAAACTTTAATGCCGATAATGTATAAATCCTTTATTTCATTGCATCAGAAACACTTGATGTTTCTGAATTGCAGTAGTAAGTAGTAAGGTGGTGGCACATGTTACATGTTGCTGTTACTTCCAATACATAGTGATTGTTGCGCCACCTATGTAACCAACGTAAAGTAAAATAATTCCTCCTATGACAGATATCTATAAAGTAGGGCTTGTGTATATAGGGGAGCTGACCTATCAATGGTTCTTATGGAGACGCCATTTTTGCTCTATTTTTACGCGGGGAATTTAAAATGTAATACTATTAGCACGCGCGACTGACCAAACAGAAACTTTACGTTAATATTTAAACGGAAGATCACCAATAAAACAGAAGAAGTAGTAAAAAAATACATGTATTATGCATAGGAATGATATATTCAATACAGAAAAAACTAACAAAAGGAAGCCGATCCTCTCAAAATAGGTGTACAATCATCTTCTGGATACAAATCAGAAGGTTGAAGGTGATGAAGAAGCCTCAAGCCTGAAGAATTTTTCTTATCAGATTCCCAGAGATCACGTATGTAACTACCAGTTACAATACCAGATGGAAGCTCTTCAGCAGCAGCAGTTTTTCCATCAATATGTATTAACCCATTTAGAATTGCTGATTTCAAATTTTTTAGTAAGTGTTGCACATCAGCAAATACATGAATATTTGAATTAGGGCAATGGAAAGAAGTCACTCGATTATTTCTTGTTACCTCAACACCCATCTTCTGCCACAGTGCTTTATTATTAGGGCCCATGTCTGATACAATTCCACAAATATTCAAATTTACTGAATTTGCAGCAGTGATGACCTCCTTAATTCTTGTAAACGAATCGTTTCCCATGGTACTACTGCCAGTAACATCACAAGATATTATTTGTTTCCAGTTTGTATTGAGGCCACGAAGCAAAATACAAGTAATATGATTTCCTACTTTGTTACTGTCCCCGAGTGATATATGCCCATAAAATCTTTTTGAACAAGGATCAAAGCAAGTCTGAAAGAACAATTTTTACAAGTTATGACATATCATATTACAAAAAAATTACAAGTGCACCACCAAACAATACATAAGAAAGTAAACGATTTGAATAGCTATGATAAAATAACCAAATACAGAATAGGGATCTTGAATATGAAATACTATAGGATATTTAATTACTTTCGTAATTGGTGGTGCTATTTAGAAGAAATTGCAAGGATTGTAAAGATGGGTTAATTAAAAGGCATATGTTGTATATATATGTACATTACATACTTCTTGCTGTATTTGCATTTCATCAATGCACAAAATGCAGTCACGCTCTAATACTTTCATGGCCGAAACTTTGGCTTTCATCAATGGGATTAATTTAGTAAATAAGCCAAATTCCATATTTAAATGTTGAATTTTCCTATTCAGTGTGCTATATGAGGGACAAGGATACCCCTGTACTATGTAAATATAAATATCCATTTTTGCCTAGAGCAAATCGTAGTTTTAAACTTCTTATGATAGATTCATTACTCCATGCTGCAATGCTTTTTCTGTCTACTCCTAAAGTGTCTATTTGCTCAGGCAATAAAAATTTTGCAAGATTTTTTGTTGTCTTATTATATTTAACTGAGAACTTTCTTAGTTTTCTTTGTAAAATAATGTTCCGGGCAGTAAGTTCTTTTATTCTCTTCTTATCCACACTAATTTCTCCAATACTGTTCTCATTAGCTTCTTGTATAACATTCTGACATGTATTATTTTCAACTAATTTTGAAAGATCATTCTGAAAGCATACGCATTTTTTTAAATATCAATAACTTTTAGTCAAGATATCGCGAGACACATTGCATAATTTTATAGGAGAGCACCTTTTAAATGGACGAGTAAGATTACCTTTTATATATGTTATGACAATGTAAGTTTTTTCAAAATCTCATCGAATATACATATATATTTTTACCTTTGTTTGCTTTTTTCGTTTTAATTCAAACTTAGGTGGTGGATTCGGTACATTAAATATTGTTGGAATTGCATTAGGTTTTAATTTCTTCCAACCATCTGCACGTGAACTTTCAAACTGGCTTTCCTCAAAATGTTCCTGCAACAATTTGTATAATTGCAATGTAAGTTCTTTTAGTGTTCTTTTGCAAGGTGAGCCAACAAATAATTAAATTCTGTGAAAAATAGTCAATGCATATCGTTCACAAAATTTATCAAATTTTACTATTATCCCCCAAATTTCAAACTTATTAGCTCCCAGAAAAATTTATTTCAACATACCGTACATAACCTACTACATTTAGTAGGTTTCCAGTTGTCTCTTCTGCTATTTATAAGCCACCTCTGTCTCCTCTTTTCTTCAGAAGGAAAGCAATATAATTTAAAACCCTTTTTATCGCTGTTTGTGCAGTTAGGAGCTGCACAACCACCCATTTTTAGAAAATACCGTACCACACATATAACAGCCAACACAACTAAAGAGCAGAAATGGCGGATAAGTCAGCCCATCTATATACACTAGCTCTACTATAAAGCAGACACAGAAAAATACACTACTTTGTTTTTCAAGTTGTTTATAAGAATTAAACTATTTAATGTTTATTTTACTTTTATAATAGTTTCCTGAGCAAATAATACCATTTCGTTCCAGATTTAGTTTTCAGTAATTTCCTACATACATGATTCATGCATGCATTTTTTTCAGTTTATTTTAAACAATATGTTTATAATATTCAATTGTAAATATGGGCGTGGGTATTTCCCAGAAAAAAAAAAAACTATCCGCTAAAAATAATTTGAACAAAGTCTCCCCTATTACTATATACTATTATAATGGCGCGAAAATGCTTTTCTAATCCTTCAATAAACATATAACATGATAAATGTTAGGTTAGTAAACCTGGAAAAGGACAAAGCATCATAATAGCTATAATGGGGGGCCCGCTCCTTCCTGTAATTTTTGGTGCTTCTACTAGCTGTGATAAAGAGAACGAAAAATCTGAAATTATCGTTACACCCAGAAATTTTTTTAAATATTATCAAAGTATCATCGGCAGTGGGAAAATGAACCTGATCTACGAAGCTGGCTTCAATCAAGTTAAAAGGTACTTTAAACTGCTTTAAACCAGCTTGGAACATTTATTTTGAAGTATTTGGCTATACGTTTACTTTTTAGGGAATAGATTTCGCACATTGCAATGCATGTAATGTTAATATAAACATAAGAACTGGGAAACTACAATTGCATCGTGCATTGCAGCAAATTAAAACAATTTTTTATAAGATATGATACCTAATACTGCTGGATTGGATTGTCTAGTTAAAGATTCCGAATTACGATTGTCCGCATTTCTACTCGAGCATAATTTGCCACTTGTCATAATGGATCATCTTCCAGATTTGTTACGTGCAGTATGTCCTGACTCTAATATTGCCAAATCTATAAAATGTGCGCGAACAAAAACGGCAAATACAATTAAAAACATAATGGGGACATACTCATTTAGTACCCTCGTAGAAACATTGAAAAATGATAAATTTAGTCTAATTATTGACGAGACGACAGATAGAACTACTATGAAACACTTGTGCTTGGTGGCATGAGTCATGCTAAACGGTAAAATATCATATTGCTTTTTAACGATTTTTCCGGTTGAAAGTGCCCAAGCAGAAGTGTTATTTAAACAAATAATGTCATTTTTTGTTGACAACAATATACCATATGCTTCTAATCTTATTGGTTTTGCCGCAGATGGTGCTTCAAATATGATGGGGCATCATAATTCATATTAGCCTGAAGGTTTTTATAGACCATTCCAAACATATTTGTTTTGAAATGTATTTGTCATAGTTTCGCTTTATGTGCATCATATGCATGCACAAAACTTCCTAATTCTGTAGAAACTTTTGCTAGAGATGTACACAATTATTTTAGCAATAGCCCAAAAAGAATCATAGAATTTAAAGCATTCCAAGACTTTTGCAATGTTCAAGCCTATAAAAGTTTACATTCATCCCAAACTAGCTGGTTGTCACTGCTTAGCGTGGTTCAAAGACTGCTGGAGCAATATGACGCCCTTGTTTTGTTCATTACAGATTCCTGTTTTAATAGGAGGGATGATAACAATATTTTACTAATGCTCAAGAACCCAACCTCGAAATTATATTTACAATTCTTCGATTACATTTTGCCATTACATATTTGTAAGTTTAAATCGACAAATTCAATCTGAAAATTCTTAAATTAGTAATATTTACACATTTGTCGCAACTGTAGTTAGAACAATTTTGGATTGTTTCATAAAAAAAGAAATATTAACAACTAATTCTGTTTGCAATATTGATTATAAAAATCTAAGAAACATGTTACCTCTAGAGAAAATCTATCTATTGGAGCGGCTTTGACTACAACTGATTTAGAAATATATACTTCAATTCTGGTATAATACAGTTAATTAAACTGCGGAGGCAATAGTAATATGTTTGGAAATTTAACCAATTTCATTTTTAATATATTCACTAATCAAGTGCAAATGTTGAAGAGTAATTTCAACAATCAATTTATTAAAAAACAAACACAGAAATAGGTTGGGAAACGAAACAATTATTAGTTTACTTCATAGTAAGCGTTTGATAACCAATAATTGTTTCGATTTCTAACCGAATGGAGATTTGCGAGGTTTAATGACAAAAGATATCTATTGTTAAGTAGTGTAGAGCTTTATATGCATATTATAATTTGAAAAATTATAAATAAAGTTTTTTTTTACGAAAATATAAGTTAATAGACAGCAAAATAAAATGAATGAGAACATTTGAATTTTGTTACGGAAATTCTTCCGTTCAGGTATTGACATCTACCGTTATTTTCCATAATCTACCGCTACGAAATAATTTAATACGGCAACACTAACGTCAACTACGTATACTGATAACACGTCTGGGAATGTACACTGGCCGACTTATTTAATGTCGTCGTCTACAGCGCAGTGACTATCAAAACTACTTACCATTTGCACAGGTGCGCGTTCGGCTGGTGTCGGCTGTTCCAGGTAAATGATTTATTGGGGTATACAGTTGTACAACGCTTCGCAATTATGCATATCAGGTAGAAAAAATGGATTATTCAATATTACAAGTAAACGTTGTATATAGCGGTTTGAACGTATTTTGAATTGAAATATCTCTTTCATAACTTGGACCCAATTGACTCTTAAAACTCATATAGAAATAAATAAAGTGTGGTATTCATGGTAAATCTTGTGTATTAATTGTTTTAAAAACGTAGGATATAGGAAACATCAGAGGAAGATTTCATAAAACTATAGCTTTAATAAATATTAGCTATTGTAAGCATTTACTAATTACTATTTTCGTAAATGGAGACTTCAATAATGTTTAATTATTAGCATTTACTATTGCAGGATCCACCTGCGTGTAACTAACGCTATAAAATTGCTATGCATAAAAAAATTAAAACTATGTTTAGTCTGGTTATATTATTTATTTAAGTAAACATGCTAATTCCAAATATAAACAATATAAAATCTAATTACGTGACTGTCATTAAATATATAAACATGTACAAACAAAAAATAGTAATGTAAAACGTAACCAAAAAAGAAACGCATTCTGCAAAAATAAATATACACTAACAAAAAAATAATTTTGAAAAATATATAAACAAAACATATATATATCCATAAATTAATAAAAGAATACTTCTAAATGAAAGGATTTACACCCTAATTGTAATAAACAACAATTTTAATAAAGTATATTAATTATCACATCACTGAAAATCAAGCTTCTCTTTGAAATTTTAATATACAAATTGTAAATTCATTACTTTTATGAGAATTGCCTAAATTTCCATTTGCCATTTACCTACAATTACAAAACTCGGCCGTTTACGATAATTACCTCTAGTCCTTTATGTAATCCAACGACGCCTAGTGTTTTTGAATGACGAGCCCATATATCCACATGATAGTGTTTAGGTGAGCAATAAATTTTTAAAAACATTTTTTTCATATTTATATTTTAAAATGCATGTAAATATATAAAAAAAAATACATAAATCTGCAAAAAAAATCATATAGACTCATGTTGTTGTCTTTACGAAAATAAGAAGATTTGAATGAATCCATTCTCAATTTTATAAACTTTTTAAATTGTACTCACATTTAATTATACTTGTTCTAATTTTATTAATAATTTTGTGTTGCAAGTATTTCCCTCTAATTCTGAAATTAAGAACATTAGGAGTATGTAGTTTTGTTAATCATTTAAATTCATTCCTCATGTAAATATAAAAAAAAAGTTTTTACAGAATTGTTGCTCTGCCACATAAGTATATCAGTTCATTATTCAGTAAAATTTTACTCGTTGGATTGCAATGAGGATTCATACTAATTATGGTAAGCCGCTGAGTTTTATAATTGCCCCAGATTGAAATGCATATGTATAATTAATGAGTTTATAATTTGGCTATTGAAATTTCAAAGGAAAGTTTTATTCTAGTAATGTGATAACAGTTTATGTAGTATATTAAAATTTCTGTTTAATATAATTGCTCGATAAATAGCATCATTTAACAAAAAGTCTAACAAAGGATATGTGTGATTTTCTTAGGAACACGAATTTCACGATGTTTCTTACCTGTGGGTAATTATAATAATAATATTTATTGACACTAAAGGTAATGAACTTATGAAGTATTACTCTTTTGTTTTCGAATACATTTCCTATTTTAAAAATAAATTATTTACAAATAAAGTAAATAAAATTTAATAGAAATAACCCAGCAATTAATATAATTTGATTTGTTATTTATACATTCACTTGATTATTTTTAAACATAAAATGAGAGCTTTAGTTTTAAAAGTCATTTGATCTCAAGCTGTAAAACAGATATTTCAATTCAAACTGGGTTCAAACCACAATATTAAAAGTTTCCTTTCGATATCAAATAATCTTAGATCTACCTAATTTGCATAATTGCGAAGCGTTTTACAACTGTATACCCCAATAAATCATTTACCTGGAACAGCCAACGTCAACCGAACGCGCATCTGTGCAAATGGTGAGTAGTTTTGATAATCACTACGCTGTGGACGACAACATTAAATAAGTCGGCCAGTGTACATGCTTAGAATCGCGGTACAGATAACACGGCATGCTCGATTTGAATCTGAAATTTGTCAAGGCCGGTCAGATGACGTCATTGCGAAGCACATCAAAAACAACCAAATACACCTATGGTAAGTGTACGGTAAACAGTATAATGTTAAAACTCAAATTTATTCACAACCATTAATTAATGTAATTCAAAAACTTTAGAAAGCATGTTTAGGATAACGTTTAGTTTATCTATCTTGTCGCCATCAACTAGCACTCGCGTTTATTTCTACAATTTTAGGGAATTTCGTGAGTGTTTTTAAAGTATTTTCGTCATTTTTCTAGAAAATCGAATCTTCAAAACATCTTAATGTGCTTTTAAGATGTGTTCCGTAGCCCCATTCGGATTCTCTAAACGTTTTTCCATTAACAAAACCCTCACGGCGGAAATCGATGTTTGTCTAATCCAAATATAATATTAATTAGATATATGGTACAATTTTTGTTCCGCAATGACGTATTTCTGTATACGGGGTTAAGTAGTAAGTGTACCGATTTACTACGCTATTTTTTACGGTAGTAAATTTAATTTGTTACACATCTAATTTGCCAAATATTTACTACTTTTACTAAGTTATGATCTTATATTGCCCATAAAAAGTGAATAAATAGGTTACTAGGAAATGATTAAATGATTTATATAAAAATTATTAACTCATTAATCTGCCCTACCTGTACATTTTAAGTCGAGAAATAGAAGTATTTTTTTTTATATAGATAAATAAAAAATCCATTGAGCTGCACGTCTGCCATTATCTAATTTCTTATGTATACTGGGTGAGTTTTTTATCTTGCGACACCGGAATATCTCTAAAATACCGCATCAATTCAAAAAAAGATCTTAATAAGATTTGTTATAATGTAGGGGGCTCACTGAATGGTATTGGTTTTGTATTGCAGATTCGGATTCTACGCTATCAAGTATGTAGATTCGTAACAGATTGTGCTGTAATCGCAAAAAAAAAACGTCTAGAAAAAATACACAAAAAAGAGAAGCAAGCAAACATGATTTTGTGTTTTTTTATTTTAACATTAAATAACATTTCATCATTTGTGTCTACAGTAGACACAATTGTATGTTAGTATGAACTAAGAACATTTATAACTAAAATCGCGTTACTTTTTCCAAGGGGGAGCTACATATTATCAATTCCAACACGTTTTATTGGTTGAAAAGTTGGTACATCTATCTATGCAATCTCCCTATTGTAATAAACCAAATAACTTGTGACACATAATAAAATAAATGCCAAGCACAAATAGGTAATTATTTCTTTGTACTTAATAATTCCATAGTTAAATTGTAACGTGAATAAACAAACGTACAAAGGGCAAAAAACGATAAATACGATAAAAATAAAAAGCACATACCAGTAGTTATCACATGAACTTTCAAGGTCGTTGCATTACTGAGTTACTTCTGGAGAATCTGATCATAGTAACGTGCGACAAGACAAGTTAAATATAAAATATTATGGCAAACGAAACATGTATTAATACAAGTTTGATACCTACTAAGAAATTTAAAAAAAAACATATTTGTACATTATCTAATCAACAAGATAATATTTTTCTCTTAACCAATAAATCAATAAGTATTAGAGATTATCTTCCTAAAAATACAACACATACATTTTTGTTCTATATTTTGATCTTTAACATCCTGGATTAGCTGGAGATCAAGATCATTTCAATGAGATAACAATGCGGGTTTTAACTGCTTTTGAGCTACTTCGTTCTTATGAAGATTTGCTAGCCTACAATGACAATGGCGAGGACTCCCATTCTTTTTGCGATCGAAGCCTTGGATTATGTCGATTGATCAATACTATACTAAACTATAATCGTATGGTATTCAAGAAGAAGAAACATTAACATATTTCTACATTATATCAAACCTAATATAAGGCAGGCAATTAGTGATTTATATTTTTTTTTATTGTACATTGCAATTGTGACAATGTTTGAAGATATACAACAAACGAATAAAAAAAGATAAAAACAATTAAAAATTGTTATCTAAACAGTGGAAATTGTCATTTCTATTTTTACAGAATTTATATAGGATATAAAAAACAATTATCTCCACATATGGTTACTGATCGCTTTCCTTCGCGGCCCCTCTTAAAGAGTCGTGGTCCCACCATTGCAAACCACCAATTAATCATTATCATAGAGTAGTACCAGTCGTTTGGTGGGCCACTGCTCGCTGGTTGATTGATGCCCGTATTTATAGTTCGTGCTTGAGATGTTGCGTCTGCTCAAGCACGAGTAGCCGACTCGGGAGCGTTTTATAAACCCAATCTTAAGCTTAGATTGCTGCTCAAGCAGGCAGAAATGAGATCTTGGCCCTGAGGAAGCGTTTGGGGTAATTTGAGCAGCTGTTTGACATAATACACACCTATTTACAAGTTTGTTTACATGAAGCTTAACCCAACTTTATTCTCGAAAGACTTCAAAAATTTAATAACTATGGTTTATTTATTTTTGCTGTTATTAATTTGCTTACGTTTTTATGCCACTTCTCGTTTTCAAGATGTATCTGGTGATTTACGTGGTATTAGTCAATTGACAATAAGTTTTATCGTTGAAAAAGTCTCAATATCAATCGCAGAACATTTGGGGATGTTTGTTAAATTCCCACATACATCACAAGGTTTTTGTTCCAATACTGTTTTGGGTTGCATAGATTGCACACATATAAAAATAACAAATCCAGGTGGTGATAATGGGGAAGTGTTCCGTAATAGGAGAGGTTTCTTTTCTTTAAATGTACAGATATGTTAAAAAAATAAGTAAATGCATATATTAAACATCAGATATTATACTATGTAAATGCTATATTTAAAACAAACAGAAATATAAGTTTGATATCTTGTAGGTAGTTTCAGTGCCAAGCAGGGAAAGTTATATTAGATACAGTTGTCCGACATCCAGGTTCAAATCATGATGTTATATTTGACTGTAGTACTTACAATCATTAGCAAGGCGATTGGGAAAGAGAAACACTATTGCCTGAAAATTTACACATTATATTTTCTTCTGGTTAGATATGAAAGCAGTACACACCACTGATTGGCAGCTTATCACAGATGTCTTCGGCTATCTCCTCCAAAATGCTTTTTGGCTTGGCTGTATTTTCTGTAGAATAATATAAATTTTAAAGGTGACTATATTAATTACAGGTACATATGTGTTTATGTATTATTGTATTCTCTCTTTATTACTTACAATACCCTGTTAATTTAAGTGTTTAACTTTTAATAAACTCCACATAATATACTATGATGTAATTGTAAAGCAACCTTTATCTGTGTTTCCACTTCACAAAGAAATTACTAAAGCTGATGCATGCGTTATCACATGCAGTTCTTGGAAAGTAACAATATCTGTAAAAACTAAATTGTCTGCAGAAAATAAGGTCGTTTTATGAAAAAGACACAAACATAAGGGAAGCATTACTTGTTCTCCGATTGATACGCTGACTCTTTAATATTGTGACAAAAAGGGAATAAAACACGTTCTAAACTACACTAATAAAACACACAAAGCTATCTTCCATATGCGGTGCAGCATTCTCCATCATTTCCAACACTGGGTCAAGCTGCAGTTTCTTCTCTTGTGGACCACCACCAGTAGTAGCATGCTGACGCAGTGCTGTTGTTTCCTTCCGTTTTCTAAAGAATATTAAATATTACTTTCACACTAATATATTCTTATATAAATAGTTAGGTATCTTTGCTTCAAGTTACACCATAATTTCCTTAGCTCCACCACATGTCTTTTAACATTGACCTCAGGGCATTATAAACTGTTACTATCTCTTCTCAAGCTTTGTTTTTTCGGTCAATATGCCTCATCTGTCCTTATATTTCTCTACTACATCTTTCTCTCACCAGACAAGCCAAAAGCATTTTTCTTTCGTCGAAGGTTCGATTAAAAAAGGGGTTGTTGCTGGTAGAGCAACTTTGAACCACCAAAAAAAAAGCGGGAAGCACTTTCAGATAACCCATTTCTTAAATTCCAAAACTACCTCAAGTCCCGCTCCCACGAGATTACCGAGTTAATTAATAATAAAAGCGACAGGCGTGTCCTTTTCTACTCTCTGTCGCACACCATAGGCGTCGCCCTATCTATGCGTGTAATTTGCGTGAAAAGTTTCTTAACTAAGGCTTCAGACGGGCGTGCGATTAAAAGGGAAATAATAGACGGCGAACGGTAACGGGATGGCACGGGAATAGGCGTATCGAGATTAATAGTTAAAAGTAGGAAAAGAGAGAAAATTCGCCCAAATTTAGATCGTAGTAGGCGGTGAGAAGCGAACGTCACTGCGCCGACCGCGCTCCCAGAAATGTAGATTTGCCGATTTCGGTTGTCACAATTGGGGTATTTTTGTGCGATCGTTGCAAACCGAGGTGCCGCTCTGGGAGTGGTTTTATGTCGGAAAGATTCTTACATGTTCCTCTTACAGTTCGAACCCTAAAATAGGGTCGAAACGCGTTATTTTTTTCAAAACGAGTCGATTTATAGAGCGATGTTTTGTCGGCAACGCGCGCTTTGTTTGACGGAATTCGTACGATGGTGTCGTATTAATCGCCCGGTAAACCTTCCGATTTGGTGGACGAAATAGGCGTTTTAAGCAGGTGTAAAAGTCAAAACATGGTTCGACAAATGCTATAAAGCGATACAGTAACGAACGCAGATGGAAAATCGCAAAATATTGCCATTCGTGATGGAGTTAAGTTCATAACCTAACATGTTATTCGAATAACAACAACAGCGATGTGAAGTAATTGAATTATATTGCTTATGGATCAATACGTTGCTTAAAAGGTAAAACCAGATTTGTAATACACGATCAGATATGTTTGTGATTATAATAATTATACAATTTTTAGAGAAATCGTTGAGCAAGTTTCGAGAAAAATGTCAAATCATAACGCCAATTTTTTTCTACTTTAGAGACCGAAAATGAATATACTATCACAGCATCACAGAATGTACTTCAACAGAGAGCTTCAGATGTGCTAAAAGTTTATCGTAAAACTTCTCCCAATAAGTGTCGGCCATTACGTTCTCCCCTCGAAAAAATTTGTGCCAACGCCTGTGATAATTATATTATAGAAGAAATCTTTGTTACAATTAAAGGTATAACTTCGGTTTTTTTTTTATGGTGATCATGCCTCCGATGCCATTTAAATGGGAATTTATCATCCGAGAAACGAAATAATTTAAAAGGACACAGCGATCATCGATTTCCATTACGTTAAGGAAGTTATAATTATTACTATTTGGACACACGGTATGTACTTTTTATTAACATTTATTCTTCGAATAAAAAAATATCAAATACTTTAGAACTTTATTTACCTACCTTCCTGCAAAATAGTACTTTATTATCTTAAATTATTAACGATTTTACTAGCGAAGCCTTTCATTAATTATATTTAAAAGAGTTTAAGCCATCAAGATATAATTCTTCTGCGAATATCAAGAAATACACTAATTTTAATAAGTCTTATTATTTTATTAAAATCTGTACATCAAATGTGATGACACAATTTGTATATATTTCACCATAGAGCAGTGTTGTTCTAATGCTTTTAAACAATGTATGAATAGGCTAACAGATGTACTATTTTCAATAAATCGTACTATTTACTTTTTGACAATGTACTTGAATTGTAGTTGTTAATAAATTCTAATTATTATTATTATTATTATTTTGTTTAAAACAGGTTCTGTAATTTGATATGATCTGCCATCATCACACAATCAGATTTCTTTGTTACCGCCACCCATTCCCTACATTGAAAGTATTTTTTTTGAATAATTACAAGAATTAATTAATTAAAATATGTACTAAATTCCTCAAGAGGTACTATTGTACTACGTTTTATTCAATTGTACTAAAATGTACAATAGTACGCTTCGGACAACACTGCCATAGAGTAACCATGGTACAAATAATACGGTATGCTTACGCGCATACGAAAGTTACGTCAGAAGGGGGACTTACTCAGTTGTGACGTTGAGGCTAAGATATCTCTTGTTGACTCAGTTAATAACTGTTGTTACTTCCATTGACAGTCTCGCTTAAACCAAATACAATATTAATATAAAATATATATAATATATATGGCAAAGAATAGTTCCGCCTGCGTACTATAGATGTCCAGCTAGGCTGATTTTATAGAAATACAGACCAAACAAATATTAAACGTGATTGACGTGATTAAACGTAACACACAAACGCGTAAAAATATAAGATAACCGAAGAGTCGTACGATACGAATGAAAGTGGTTTAACTGCGCGCGCAGCGAAGAGGTAGAGCATTCATAAATGAATTGTCAATCCGCAAATTATTATGAAATGAATATTAAAGAGTCAAAGCAAGTAACAGTTCAGTAAATAAAATAAAAACCAAAATATACATATTGCTCAATGGATTAATATTCGTTTTATAATGAAATTAAAACATATTTTTATGTTAAGCGAAGCAACACACGGAATATTTGCTTTCAGTTATTTCGTCAAATGCCTATTAACTTCGCATAGCACATATTATCTTATTTTGAATGCATGAAATCTACAGCTTTTCGAGTAAATACACTACGCGTGGAGAATGTATGTATCTATCGCTTCTATTAATAGTGTAATTAAAATAAAACATAATTAGTGCATAAAATGCGGTAAGTCGAAAATGTTATAAAATATTGTCACAATAACAGCGGAAATTCAATTTTAAAACTTTGAATTATGGATTCCCTGGGGCATAACTTAAAATATTTTTGACTATATAGACTGTCCACACCGAAGACTTGGTCTTTGATATCAGTTCTATTTTGTTTTAGGAAAAAACTTTCTATATATTATTCTTTTTTTAAATTTTTCGTAGAAAAATAAAATATTCAGACATAATTCGGGATTTTTACACGATTTTTTGGTCACATATTTGCGATATAAAATCAAAAACAACGATGGCGCGGATTAAAACGGAAGAAGAGTATTAAAAAAAATGGCATTTTGAACAAGATATTTTGTTTCAAAGCCTTTTGTAGGCTGAATTCGATTCTTACAAGAGTTTTAGAAAATATAAATGGAGGATTCATATTGAAGAGAAAATTTTTGAAATATAGGGGACATTTTGCAACAGACGTTCGTATGCAAGCGTTTTAAGGTCGCTAAATTTGATTCTGATATAGTTTTTGGCAAAATAAAATGGCGGACGCATATGGGGCAGAGACTTTTGAAATATAAAGAAACGCATTTTTTTTTAGGCTTGAGACTTAATGCATATTTTTGGGCCACTATTTGCGAATATAGAATCAAATACATGATAGCGGCGACTAAAATGGAGAATATTATTAAAAAAATGACATTTTGAACAGACATTTGTGGGTGTTTGGAATCGTTGCATTTGATGCTGATAATATTTTTTGGAAATAAAATGGCGAATAAAGTGGGAAGAAAATTGAAATATAGGGAAAATCGCCAACTATTTTTTAAAGCTGTAATTATGGGATGTTATAAAAGGGAAAGGGATGGGAAAGGGAATGGGAAAGGGAATGGAGAGGGAATGGAAAGGAATGGAAGGAGGGAAAGGAAATGGGAAGGAATGAGGGAAGGAATGGAAAGGGAATGGGAAAGGAATGGAAGGAAGGAATGGGAATGGGACAGGAATGGGAAAGGGAATGGGAAGGGAATGGAAACAGGAAAGGAATGGGAAGGGAATGGGAAAGGGAATGGGAAAGGAATGGGAAGGGAATTGGGAAGGAATGGGGAAGGGAATGGGAAAGGAATGGAAGGGAAATGGAAAGGGGAATGGGAGGAAAGGATGGGAAGGGAATGGGAAAGGGATGGGAAAGGGAATGGGACATGGGAATGAGAGAAAGGGAATGGGAAAGGGAATGGGAAAGGGAATGGGAAGGGAATGGAAAGGAATGGGAAAAAGGGAATGGGAATGGGAAAGGAATGGGAAAGGGAATGGGAAGGGAATGGAAAGAATGGGAAAGGGAATGGGAAAGGGAATGGGAAAGGGAAGGAATGGGAAAGGGAAGGGAAAGGGATGGGAAAGGGAATGAAAGGATATGAGGAATGGGAAAGGGAATGGGAAGGGAATGGGAAAGGGAATGGGAATGGGAAAGGGAATGGAAGGAATGGAAAGGGAATGGGAAGGGAATGGCAAAGGGAATGGGAAAGGAATGGGAAAGGGATGGAAGAGGAATGGGAAAGGGAATGGGAAGGAATGGAACGGGAATGGGAAAGGGAATGGGGAAAGGGAAATGGAAAGGAATGGAAAGGGAATGAAGGATGGGAATGGGATGAAGGGAATGGGAAGGATATGGGAAGGAATGGAAAGGGATGGAAATGAATGGGAAATGGAGAAGGGAATGGGAAAGGAAATGGGAAGGGATGGAAGGAAGGAAAGGGAATGGGAAAGGAATGACAAGGAATGGAAAGGAATGGAAAGGAATGGGAAAGGGAAGGGAAAGGGAATGGGAAAGGAATGGATAGGAATGGAAAAGGAATGGAAGAGGATGGGAAAGGGAATGCGGAAAGGGAATGGAAAAGGGAAATGGAAAGGGAAATGGAAGGGAATGGGAAAGGGAATGAAAGATGGAATGGGAGAATGGGAAAGGGAATGGGAAAGGGAATGGGAAAGGAATGGGAAGGGAATGGGAAGGAATGGGAAAGAGGAATGGGAAAGGGATTGGAAGGGAATGGAAAGGGAATGTGGAAATCGGGGAAGGAAGGAAAGGGAATGGAAAGGAATGGGAAGGAATGGAAAGGGAATGGAAAGGTAATGGAGAAAGGAGGAATGGAAATGGGAGGAAGGAATGGAAAGGGAATGGAAAGGGAATGGGAATGGGAGGAATGGGAAAGGTAATGGAAAGGATGGAAAGGGAATGGGAAGGAGTGGAATAGGGAAAATGGGAATGGAAAGGGAATGAAGGATGGAAATCGGAATGGCAAAGGAAAGGGAAAGGGAGCATGGGAAAGGGATGGGAAAGGGAATGGAAAGGGAATGGCAAGGGAATGGGAGGAATGGGAAAGGAATGCAAGAATGGGAAGAATGAAAGGAATGAAGGGATGGAAATGAATGGAAAATGGAAAGGGAGGAATGGAAGGGAATGGAAGGAATGGGATGGAAGGGAAGAATGGAAGGGAGGGAAAGAATGGAAAGATGGGATAATGAATGGAATGGGAAAGGGAGTGTAAGGAATTGGAAAGAATGGAAGGAATGGAAAGGAATGGAAGGGAATGGGATGTGAATGGAAAGGAATGGAAAGGAATGGAAAGGAATGGGAAAGGAATGGAAATGGAAGGGATGGAAAGGAATGGAAAGGAAGAATGGAAGTGGAATGGAAGGGAATGGAAAGGAATGGGAAGAAAACAGAATGGAAAGGAATGGAGGGGGAGGAAGGAATGGAAGGGGAAGGAATGGGAAGGAATGGAAGGAAGGAAAGGAATGGGACAGGAAGTGAAAGGAATGGGGGGAATGGAATGGGACAGAATGAAAGGGAATGGAAGGGAATGGGACAGAATGGAAGGGGGAAATATGGAAAGATGGGAAAGAATGGGAAAGGATGGAAGGGAAGGGAAAGAATGGAGAGGAATGAAAGGAAGGGGAAAGAATGGAATGGAAAGGGACGGAATGAACGGGAATGGAACGGATGACGGAAAGGACGGGAAATGGAATGGGAATGGGAAGGATGGGAAATTCGAATAGTGGAAAGGGAATGGAAAGAGAAAGAATTGGAAAGGATAGGGAAGGACTGGAAAAATAGGAAACGAATAGATAAAGGATGGATCGAAAGGCAACGAAATAGAAAAAGGAATAGGGAAAAATATATCTATTCTATCTATACTAATTTGATTTTCGTATGGAAATACTTCCTACATCGAGTCATCAATGCAAAAAAAAATCTTATATAAGAGACATATAGATAGATGAATAACACTGAAAATATATATCTTATTAAACAAATTATATCAGCTGTGTTTCCTCCTTTTTTTGCTTTATCTACAAATTCTATTAATTTTTTGTTGACAACGTAATATTAAGAGTTTCAATATTTGAATTACGTCGTAAATATATCTCGTAAGATAAATTAAAACTAAAAATATAAAATCGTTCAAATTGGAATTTATTTATTATTATGAAGTGGATCATTTATTAAACGAGAAATTTTATATAATAGCCCTAATAAAGTCTACTCATATTCGTGTCTCAAGAATCACTGTATATATATACGACAAAAACTTTCTGCAAAAGTTGTGCAGAATTAATGCTCATAACCTAAAATTTTTCAACTATACAGGTGTTTCAAAAGTAAGAACAAAAGTAAACTACTTAAACTTACGCACATATAAAAATGTGATTTCAAGTGATGGAACTTCAAACCACCTTCCTCAAGTACACCTTCCTCTACTCCTAGATGCGCAGATCTAGTTGGTTATAAAACCACAACGCTGCTTGAGCAGAGTTCACGTTAAGTTCGACTTACGTAAGCGCTACTTGAGCAGCGGGCTTGAGCACGAACTATAAACATGCCATTAGCCATCCGTCAGTTGGCACTTTTCGGTAGGCTCCCATTATCGCGTAGGCAAGCATGGGTCAACGCAGACTATTAAAGTATAGGCAATCATATAATATAATAATCAGCACACAGCTTGAGCACTTGGCTTAGCGCCGAACCATCGACCACTAGAATTTGCCGAATGTGACCCAACACAACCTTCACCGCTATGCTGCTGACTTCAGATGGCAATGATGACCCTTCCTTCTCAGCCTTCCGGCCGTTTTAAAGATACAACACTGATCAATAATCTCCAACAGTCGATAAATTTGCAATTTCCTTTTAAGTATTAATGCAATATATTGGAGAAAAATGTTGTAGAGTATTTAGGAATTTCAAGCACATGTTTACACCAAAGCAACTTTTATTCTCCAATTACATATAAAAGAGATTATAATAAAATGATATAAGTTCAAACACAAAAAAGTTTCCATACTGTTACGTGTGAAAACACCTTTCTTATTTTATCTTCTTTTTAGGACTGTAGATTTTATCTTACTACTCATTTCCCTATTCCGTCTTTACCTCATTTATCCTATTTTGTTTCATTTTTCAATCTCAAGCATTGCGACCTTTTCTTATTTCTCCATGTACATATCTATTGAAATCATCTATTCATTGACCTTCGAATTACCGAGAATTCCTATTTACTATTTCATATACGTCACGTTTGACCTTTGAAATGTTTTTTTGAATGCTTTATTTTGACCTTTTCTAATCTTTAATTTTCACATTTTGTTATCTATTTAGATGCGTTTTGTTTGTACATTTCATTAAACTCCGTTCATAAGCTGAATTATTCATTTGTTAATTGCTGCACATTTTTTGTGTGCCTGTATGAAACGTTAGAATTTCGCTCAACCTACCACTGGCAATTTTTTTCCTCGATTCGATCCTATTGCTACTATGGCCACCGGAACTAGATTCCTCTCCCTTCTTATTTCACTTACTCTCTAGCCGCTAAGTGTGTAACCTAACCGTCAGAGCGACGCTGCGTACCCTTTTTACCAAAATTACCGTTCGTAACCCCTGGGGGGATATAGGTCAAAAGGAAACCACTCCACGAACCGTTCTTGAGTTATTTATTTTGGCGACGAAACTTCTCCTGAACCCGCTGACGCGATCTCGCAAGCAGCGCCCTAAGGCGTACCTGACCCGGCTCTCTTCTTTCATCCACCGCTCTCTTCCCCCCTTCCTCCCGGTGTGTTGGTGGCAATCAACCTTTGCGCATTGTTTTAATGTTAAGTAATTTAAGATCAATTTTCTGTATTTGAGTAACAACTCCATTTGAGTCAGATAATTTACGTAACTGTTTGATAGTTTTATTTAGTCTTTGCTCTCATTGTTAATCTAACTTAACTTTTGAAATTATTTTAATTTTTGTTTTCTTTCAGCTTCGAATTAAAACAATATAGTCGATTTCATATTGCAATGCCGATCGGTAGGTAGATTATTTTCTTGTTTCTTTTAATACAAATTTTTTATAATACACACGTCACGTCACTCCCAAAAGTTAGTTTCGGATTTTTTTACTTATCATTTAATGTGGCTCAACTAATCAACGTAAATATAACGTTTAACATAGTTTTTCGAGTTTATTTAATTCAATTTTATTGTATTTGCGCAGTAGTTTTTTTTCTTTTCATTTACATGAAACTTTACATCAATTTAATCTATTTATTTAAACAAAATTCTGCAATACCATATCCCTTGTTTCCCCTACTGGAAAATCACCATTCGGGGGTAAGAATACCGGGCGACAGCGCGGCCAAGGAAGCGGCAACACTGACTCAACCCAGGGCGCCTCAATCGACACCTCTCCGCCCTCACTGCCAACGACCTCCTACAGTCGACAGCGTGGGAAAAAATTTATAACGTTGTTTATTTATCCCTCTTCCCCTCCTTTGTACTTGCATTTCATTCTATCTTTATTTAATATCAAAATCTTTTATAAACAATATTACCTTTTTATTATTATTCAATCTCGGTCTCATGGCTCTGGGAAATTGTACTAATCGAATACGCCCTGAGAATTCAGTGGTAGCAAACAGATTAAATAAACATATGGTTTCCCGATTATAAATTCATAGGTTAATTTGTGAAATTTTTTTAGTGCATTCGCTCAAGGAACTTATATGTCTAGAAAATACATAATTGCACTACAGGTCTTGAAACCCTCTTGCTCAGGGTCTGGAAGACAGCGAGCTGCTGAGAAGTGTTGTCTGACGGTGTTGCTGCTGACTCGCAAAATTAGCAATTTAATGCACCCTTCCTCTCAGCCCGCACTGTCGCCTGGAAAATTTATTAAATTTAAATATTGACATTGGCGCGTCAGAACAAGTAACTGTTCCCAAGCGGTTTAGAAACTGTTAACAATTCGTCTCAAAACAGCAACGCTACATCCAATAAGGGCGCATTTGTGTAGCGGAACAGTACTATATGTTACTCTGAATGCTGCCATTACAACGTGCCGTGTGATTTTTATTGTATTAAGATAGTACCACAATCAATTCGAAAAATTAACTGTTAGCTTAGCAACAGCAGCTCATAAGAAAAATACAAAAAACCGTAATAAATGCACATCCACGCATAATCTATGCTACAATATATACTAAATAGATACAAAGAGTTACAAACATGTGACACCGTGTTCGAGTAGGCCCACAAAAGTAAAATCAATTCATAGACGGGCTGCTTTAAAAACTATTGGAGAAAATCCAAAAACAAGTGCGCCTCTTCTGGCAAAAATGTTAGAAGATGATTATAGGCTACAAGTAGTACCCGAAACGGTAAGAATATTATGCGAAACGCAGGTTTCAGGGCGAGTTCCTAGAAAAAAACCGTTACAGTAAAAAAGAATAAACGTTTGTTTTGTATTTGCTTAAAATGCATGTCAGCCAAGCCTTTGTCGTTTTAGGAGTCGACAATAATCGTGACGAACTCGAAATTTAACGTTTTTGAATCAAAATGCGAGTGATTTGAGAAAAAAAACTGACACCTCACATGAAAAAAATTTGTCGCGACCGTGAACATGGTGCGGTACGTTCTTTACGGAGTTTATGCCGCAGCAGTGTGTATTTTAGTTTCATTGACGGAATAATGGACCAACATGTGTATTTAAACATTTTGCGGGAAAATTTACACCAAGTTCTGAAAACTCGGACTAGGTTCATTTATCTTCCAAAATAAGAACCCCAAGCACCGCAAGAGCGTGGAAAAGAATGTTAACTATTTAAAGTTAATAAAACACTGCATACATTCCAACAGTCACCTGACATGAACCCTATTGAACATTTTATGGGATGAGATAGGAGGAAGGGTTCGGGACACAAAATTGTTAAAATCAAAGAACAGTTAAAGGAAGCATATTAAGAAGAAATTCATCGAACCGAAGTAACCAAAAAATCGGATGGAAAGAATGAAAAGAAAGCGCTGTTGAAGATGTTTACAAGCTAAGTGTCATACAATTTACTAAGAAATTGGTTCACTTTTATACCGTACTTATACTCTATAGAACTGCTGTATGAGACTTTTTAATGTATTTGAATGATATCTGTGAATATATATATTTTTTTTTGTAATAGTGAATAAAATGTTCCTTTGTACAATCAGACTGTAGACTTCTAAATACCTTCTGTTAATATTCTTTCTCGATAGATTGAGATTAATAATTGAAGGTTAAATTGAACTCTTACGAGTGTATGGAACTTATTTTCTCAGGTATGTAGAGACCGTCGCATGCCGACTTGGCTTAGCACTTTCCCGCAATAAAATGGGTATATAGTTATAAAGTCTCGTTTATTCTAGGAACATCGCAAATTAAAAAATAGTTGTTTCAAATCAAAAGACCATTCATTCTTTTATTTTTTTTTTGGCTCTTCGGCATGTATTCCCATTAGTCTCGTTATGTTAAATTAAACGATAAATTTAAACTTTAAATTGATTAGTGTTTACTAACCTCCTATACCTTAGTGAATGGTAATTGTTCCGTTCGGGGCCGTGGAAACGTTTCGACTAAACAGAACAGAACTGGCCGTCGAAAGAAACGATAAAACAAAGGGTAGCTAAATTAAATATTACCGCTTTATATACTTCATTAATGCTTGTATGCGTCTACGTGTTCTTCTTAGAATTTGTGGGGTTGTTGACATTCACTTTACACTTCATTAACCTCTCTTCTCTCGTCTGTCTAGTTAGCACATTCTAAAAACAGGGTTGAGTCAGCTATTCTTTGCCACAACTACAAGCAGGTTGTTCGAATAGGTGTCTATTAGAGATGACCGGGGAACGTCCCTGTCCAAATTTTGCCGTTAAATGTTAAATAAACCTCGGGAGACTGCTGCTTTGTGCCATGCTTGCTTTAATACTGGTTGATCATCAATATGGGTTGGTCTTTCTGATTCACACGCTGCCATCGTTTGTAGATCAATTTGTTTTCTACTTTCCCTATAGATCACCCATTTATGTTTACATCAGTGCATTCCTTCCGTAATGTTTTCTCAGCTCTTCTGTTTCGTTCGTTTGATTCCAAGTGCCTTTGATCCCTATACTTACTTATTCCTACGTTTAATTGCGCATTTTTCTACAATTTTTGTACGTAGGTGCATGGCGTCTCGATTACATTACGCATAGCCTTAGAACACTTTGTGAATCCGACATAATGCAGCCTTAGCAATGTTCCCCTGTGATGTACTCCACCGCTTCATGATGGTACCGCTTCTGCAGAAAAATTGACTATTCCCGTAATTTGTACATTCTTCATGTTTTGATTTTGAATGAATACTGCCGCTTCCATTTTTTTGATGCATCTGTGTCACAGTAAAGTTCTTCTCCGATTTATGACAAGTGGAGAGCTTTATCTGGGTTAAGTCCCTGTGTATCGGGAAAGTATTGACTATTTTCTAGTGATTCGAGAATTTACAGATGTATTTCTTCGATACTTGTCATACATCTCGTATTGTTTAAGGCCTACTGTACAGAATCTTCTTTTTCGCCAGTATTTGTTTACGTGCATTAATTGATACATTAAACATATGAATTAATTCATATATCGGTCGTCATTTACTGGATTAGCAGTATGCTTGAATCCCTATTCTCATTTGATCGGATTACTTCACTCCGCTTTTAATGGGTTGACCTTTCGAGTAGAAATGGCCCAGCAGTCTCGGGCTTAGCGTAGATTTATGGCCGCCAGAAGGACATGGTTAGAGCCCCGGGGGATGCAGTGGCGTATTGTTCGTCCAGGTCCTTCTTCTTCTTCTCTTCAGTTCTTTGGTCTGGGTTGAGCAATGTATTAATTTATGGATGTCACGCATGTTTTTTTTTTTTTTGTAAAAATGTTTAGGGGTCATTCTCCCGTGCCCTTTGTACATTGGGGACTATTCGTTATTTTTCTATTTTCTTTTTTTTTTTTTTTTTCTTCACCACAATAATATGCATTCTTCGCATGAAGAAGCCCAGGGCTGCTTACAATAATAAAACGGCACAAACATTTAAAAACCCTGAAGGGGTTAGTCAAAAAATTAAAAAGTGACAGATGTTTACAAAAATTTTCTTTTTAGTCTTTATTTTACATGTTATATTAACCATCTGTCATCGTTAATGAAAATTAATAAACTTATTATGTTTAGCTCACCTTTGTGTGTACGTATGGTACATGTTTTTTTTTTTTTGGTGAGCTGTCAAAAGAGGAAAAGGAAATGGTGTATAGGGCCATGAAATAATAAATGATTGTAAAAAATGAAAAAAAAATTGCAAAGTTTAAAAATTTACGTTAATAAGAATTAGGAATTTTTAGAGTATTAAACTCTAAGACTGGTGTATATTGCCAGTGACTAGATTACTTTTAAAAATTATTAAAGAAAAAGATAATAAAAATGTGTAAGGGCACTTGTTTGTAAAATAAATAATAATTAAAAAGCTATCATCCTGTACACCATGAGTAAAATATGTAAAGAATGGAGATTTTAAATTGCTCCAGTCGTTACGGCGCAGCAGTCCTGGGCAAACGCCTGACGCTCACCTGAGGACGTCTGCGATCACAACACTGCAACAGC
>RXPK01000901.1:0-41976 GCA_004143645.1 Protaetia brevitarsis | reverse complement strand
ACGAACGCAAAATCATCCCCCAACCAATTTACCGATCCCACGCGCTCCGTACTATCATATATAACTGACAACATCCCTTCCTAAATCGTTAATTACTCTCTTCGTTGGAGCGGGGCGATTCATCAACGACCTCGTTCGGTTTAGGGAGGTAACAGAAAGAAAAAAAAAAAATTAACGCTTCGCCCCCCGCTACCCTTGTTGTTGTTCGGTAGAACTTATGTCTAGAAGCGGGAAACATCACGAAAACTCGATAACGCTAATACGGGCAAGCAATGTGTTTTCTTTCGTTTTTCTGATGCGGCCACCGTTCACCGAAGCAACTCAGGTATAACGTTAACTATTACTGTTTTGGTGTGTGTCGTTGGCGTGGGAGAGGGGCTAGTTTTCGCCGTGTTATTCTTTTGTTTTTCTCGGCGCGCGATGCGACGTTGTTTCTCGCTATCTCGGGCTTGTAATGATTGGAACTCACCTGCCGCAGGCGAGAGTTTTGTGACGACTCCCCAGCGCTGTTTCCACTGCAACAGAAAAAGAGAAATGTGAATGGATGTGAGGGTGAATTACATTAGTTTTGTTTTTTATAGATGTATACAAGAAGAATGTTTTCATTATATTATGATAAAGTATGAAGAAAAAAAAACAGGAAACGTTAATGATTTAAACGAATGTTATGAATATTTTAGACGCAATTAAATAAAATTCGGCAAAAGAACATAATGGAGATTTTAAAACATGGCTTTTAATATTAAGTAGGTCCACATGGTGCTTATGAATATTTAAATTTTATTACAGCAGTACCCCAGTGACCAACTATATTTATTTCATATTTTATAAATATTTAAAAAATATTAAATCTTTCTTGAATATTAGTTATATTAATATAATATGCATAAAATATATTATAGAAAATATATTAGGAAAACATTTAAAAAATATGTATGTTAGGTAGCATTAATAATATTTTATTGCAAACGTTTTCTCAATATATTTTTCATAACTCTGCAAGAATATTTTGCTTTGTATTTCTGTAAATAATTTATTTCAATATAAAAAAAATGATTGAATTTTTGCTTTTTGTACATTTGGTGCGTAGGACGAATAATATAAAATGGGTAAAATATGCATACATATTAGTAGGTTATGTACCTATTTAAAATGATAGTTTAAAGATTAAATTAGATAATATAGTCTAATATGATTTAATTAGTATCTAAGTTGAGCGCTGTAACTTTTCTATTAATATATCTGCGTTTTGTATTATATTATTTGTAATTATTTGTAAGTTGCGAACGTCAACACAACACCTCTATTCATTACGGTGCCGGTGTTATATGATTTAGTATTGTTTAAGCGTCTATGGATTAGGTACATAGAATGCATACGCGCACGTGCGTATCATCAACGTTTTCATTCGTTTTGTCCGTTACATGTTATAGTTTATAATAGTATATCGATTAGGGCAGATTAGGGTTAACTGTGTAATTAATTGTTGCGGGGTGTGTTTTAATTTTTGTGGTGACTACGAGTAAGCAAAACTTTGAACATGTCGTGGCATTTAATAAGATAAATTGGAATGCTCAATATCGCTATGTACAGAAATCGTTAATAATTGTAATTGTAAGGAATTTTATACATCATATATGTACTGCATCTACCAGATAAATTGCTAGTTGATTTGCTTAAGAGATTCATCTCGGTAGATAAACGTTATAACTTCAAATAGAGGTTAGAATACGTTGTGTTGTTATATTGTTTGTACGCAGAATGTTTTCAAAATATTATGAAATAAAGTAAAACTAAGTATCGTAAGTATTAGAATGTAGCTACCACTCCAATTAATTGTAAATGCTCCAAATGTATTAGTAGGTGTTGATAATGTTGTACGATGTTTTATTCATGGTATGATCTAATACAATGGCATTGTTTAGAGGCCACAAGGAAATGCCATGGGAGCGCCACTACCGAAGACATGAAAAAAGCCATGGGGTTGTACCTGGCACCAGCCAAGGCTAGACTTAAAAATTTATCTTTGAAATATCATTTTAAATAGGTACACACCTACTTAATATGTATGCTTATTTTACCCATTTTTAGTATTCGTTCTACGCACCAAATGTATAAAGGCAAAAATTCAATCTTTTTTTTGTATGAAATAAATATTTACAGAAATACAAAGCAAAATATTCTTGCAGAGTTATGAAAAATAATTGAGAAACATTTGCAATAAAATATTATTAATGCTACATAACATATTATTTTTTAAACGTTTTCCTAATATATTTTCTATAATATATTTTATACATATTATATTAATATAACTAATATTCAAAAAAGATTTAATATTTTTTAAATATTTATAAAATATGAAATAAATATAGGTAGTTGGTCACTGGGGTTTTATGGTAAACGGCCCAATACCATAGCGACCAAAGCCGATAATTTAAATAATGTAATTTTGAAGTAGAATATATATTGCTAACTATGTTGAACCTGTACGTGGTTTTAGTAAGTACGTTAAACGGTTCGGGTGCATACAAAGTCTAAAACTAAATCAGGATAGTGCATAAACCTAACCAAATACCATAAATTTTAAATCACGCTGTATATGTAGATACCTATAATAGATAATACACATCATACTGCCAGCAGACGATGCGTCAGCTGATATTTCGTCCGAATATACTCAGCTTGATATTGGTGTAATTACCAACCGCCATTACGGCCAATAGAAATTAATAAATAAATCATCTATAGCTCATTACAATGATTGGATGATGTACTGTAGGTATACGTATATATAGGTACATACTAGACTCGACTACAATGGAGTATGGCGCTATGATGTGCAGCAACGCTTTGTGAATCGATATTGTAATGTATATTAGATGCGGGCTAATATTATTTATTTAAGTCGATTTCTGTGTGTGTGCTAGGCCGTGCGTGCTATTTAAACATACCAAACAAGTTTCATATACACTTACGCGGACAGTTAAAACGTTGCAATTGCAATTTTCAATCTATTTGAGTATACAAATTAATGTTTGAGTGGTAAAATTTCGTTAATACTTGCTATACAATGCGATTGGGATAGAATTCGAGGTTAATAGATTGTCAAAACATGACGGGTGAAATTGATTGGGGTTAATATTATAACAAAATAATCACCGTTATAAATAACAAAAACAAATACTGTTTACAATAATTTATACTGTTGTGTTCTTCCAGTATTTCTGCAAATTCCTATACATTAGATAAGCTAGGTCGATTCTAACGCAAAATCCCATATGGTTTACATAGTGAATCAAAATTTACTTTTAAGGAAAGTTGTATTTTTCCTTCCTAGGGAGGAAAGTTGTACTATTCCTCCCTAGGGCGGAAAGTAAGTGACATTGACATGATGAAATTATATATCTTATAATATGTGACATTATTGATAGATGACATTAGTACATTCGACCCAGTCTCAGCCCATTTATGAGATAATTGCTAAAGCTTCTCACCAAGTAGCCTTATGTCATACAACGAGGGACCCTAGGGTAATCAACTCTAAATATAGGAACCATAAGCACCACTCTCACGGGGAGTTGATAATGATGTTAGAGCACATGAGATCTGTTTAAGCTGTTCTCGGAACACCTTAAATAGCTACTGAAACGTACTTAAATAGTTCCTGCACCTGGAATAAACCTAAAACAACTCCTGTAATAACGGGAGTTATTGTCATTTTCAGCTGTTCCAGGAACTGTTACGTAAGCAGTTCTACGAGTAGTTTGGGGTTGTTTAAGACGTGCCTGGAGCTGTATAAACTGTTCTAGGGGTTGCTTAAGTTATTTCAGAAAGTATATAAGCTCCTCCAGGAGTTAAACAGATCTTATGTACTCTGACGTCATCGTCAATACGTATTATGGATTATGGATTTAGTATTTAAAAGTCAACAAATAAAATTGTTTCTAAAAAGAATAAACAAGTTTAGTTGACTGAAACTGTTGTTGCAAAAAAAAAAATATATTTTTGGCGGTAGCTTGGAGTATCAATTACACCTCTTAAAACCAAAAACGAAACGCTAAAAAATATATATGTCAAAAATTTTTCGATGTTCTACATTCCTAGCAAATTTTACCAAATGTATGCTGCCAGGTACAACCCTATGGCTTTTTTCATATCTTCGGTAGTGGCGCTCTCATGGCATTTCCTTGTGGCCTCTAAAACAATGCCAATTGTATTAGATCATACCATGAATAAAACGTCGTACAACATTATCAACACCTGCTAATACATTTGGAGCATTTACAATAATTGGAGTGGTAGCTACATTCTAACACTTACGATACTTATTTTTACTTTATTTCATAATATTTGAAAACATTCTACGTACAAACAATAAAACAACGCGACGTATTCTAACCTCTATTTGAAGTTATGACGCTTATCTACCCAGATGAATCTCTTAAGCAAATCAACTAGCAATTTATCTGGTAGATGCAGTACATATATGATGCATAAAAATTCCTACAATTATATTATTAAGCGATTTCTGTACATATCGATATCGAGCATTCTAATTATCTTATAAATGCCATGACATGTTCAAAGTTTTGCTTACCTCGTAGTCACCACAAAAACTAAAACACACCCCGCAACAATTAATTACACAGTTAACCCTAATCTGCTCTAATCGTATACTATTATAAACTATAACATGTAACGGACAAACGAATGAAAACGTTGATGATACGCACGTGCGTGTATGCATTCTATGTACCTAATCCATAGACGCATAAACAATACTAAATCATATAATAACACCGGCACCGTAATGAATACAGGTGTTGTGTTGACGTTCGCAACTGACAAATATTACAAATAATATAATACAAAACGCAGATATATTAATAGAAAAGTTACAGCGCTCAACTTAGATACTAATTAAATCATATTAGATATATATGATCTAATTTAATCTTTAAACTATCATTTTAAATAGGTACATACCTACTTAGTATGTATGCATATTTTACCAATTTTATATTATTCGTCCTACGCACCAAATGTACAAAAGCAAAAATTCAATTTTTTTTTTTATATGGAATAAATATTTACAGAAATACAAAGCAAAATATTCTTGTAGAGTTATGAAAAATATATTGGGAAAACATTTGCAATAAAATATTATTAATGCTACAAAACATATATATTTTTTAAATGTTTCCTAATATATTTTCTATAATATATTTTATGCATATTATATTAATATAACTAATATTCAAGAAAGATTTAATATTTTTTAAATATTTATAAAATATGAAATAAATATAGTTGGTCACTGGGGGACGCTTCATCAAAAATGCTTTTTACCTGTCTGTTATCAAACTAATTATGCAAGGACTGCTGTGCAATGGAAAAAATCTCATTAGAAAAACTGCGAACGTCAACAGAAAGTACCCTCATCGAAATCAAACATACAAAATCACTTTCTGCGAAATCTTCCAATCCATTAAGGTGATAACCCGAATTTAAACAAAAAGAAAAGGCGCAACGAAAACTCCCTAGTGATATTAAATATATATTATCCGTAAACTGAACGTCGGAATCAGCAGATTCTGCTTTTCGGTCGGACGGCACGGACTTCGAAGTGGAGTGGGAGACAATCGAACTACGACTACGGTCTTCGAAATGAAGGAAAGGGAGGACCTTTATTTCTACGTATTTGGAGATCAAATATTTGTTTCGTCATCAGGGTACTGTCGTTTTTCCGCGACGTATAGTAGTATAAGAACTTTTAGCGCTTTGCGAAATGACAACGTCATCCTTTATATAATTTTCCCTCTCTTTCTAACTCTCTATAGCGATATTTATTCTTCTCTGCGCGCAGATAAGATCAGCAAAGGTAACGCCACGTTATCTTTATAATAGACAGGAAGAGTTATTCGTGAATCCTGAACGCCGCTCCGTCTGCGGTCGTAAAATGTATTAAATACCCGTATGTGATATTACAACCGTTTAATAGCGCCATCTAGTGATCGCAAATCGGGAATCTGCTCCTAGATATACGATCTTAAGTGATCGTGAGGTTATCGACGATGTGGTTTGCGCGAACGTGAGTGGTTTGATTGAATTTAAAACGAGAATTATGGGTTGTCGAGTTGAGTGTTTAAATGTGTCATAAAGATATTCATGTCACATACATAAAAAAAATCTAAAATATAGCAAGTACGCATTAAATTAAATATATTACCTGCAAAGTCGTTATAAGTCGTTCGCAATGTTTTTTTCCATGTTAGAGTCTGATCCAGGTACAATCCTAGACATCTACCATTCTCCACATGTGACATCTTTTCTGTATCACTATCCCAGTGACCAACTATATTTATTTCATATTTTATAAATATTTAAAAAATATTAAATCTTTCTTGAATATTAGTTATATTATATAATATGCAAAAATATATTATAGAAAATATATTAGGAAAACATTTAAAAAATATATATGTTATGTAGCATTAATAATATTTTATTGCAAATGTTTTCTCAATATATTTTTCATAACTCTGTAAGAATATTTTACTTTGTATTTCTGTAAATATTTATTTCATATAAAAAAAAAAGATTGAATTTTTGCTTTTATACATTTGGTGCGTAGAACGAATAATATAAAATGGGTAAAATATGCATACATATTAAGTAGGTATGTACCTATTTAAAATGATAGTTTAAAGATTAAATTAGATAATATATATTTAATATGATTTAATTAGTATCTAAGTTGAGCGCTGTAACTTTTCTATTAATATATCTGCGTTTTGTATTATATTATTTGTAATATTTGTAAGTTGCGAACGTCAACACAATACCTCTATTCATTACGGTGCCGGTGTTATATGATTTAGTATTGTTTATGCGTCTATGGATTAGGTACATAGAATGCATACGCGCACGTGCGTATCATCAACGTTTTCATTCGTTTGTCCGTTACATGTTATAGTTTATAATAGTATACGATTAGGACAGATTAGGGTTAACTGCGTAATTAATTGTTGCGGGGTGTGTTTTTAGTTTTTGTGATGACTACGAGGTAAGCAAAACTTTGAACATGTCATGGCATTTATAAGATAATTGGAATGCTCAATATCGCTATGTACAGAAATCGTTTAATAATAATAATTGTAGGAATTTTATGCATCATATATGTACTGCATCTACCAGATAAATTGCTAGTTGATTTGCTTAAGAGATTCATCTCGGTAGATAAGCGTCATAACCTCAAATAGAGGTTAGAATACGTTGTGTTGTTTTATTGTTTGTACGTAGAATGTTTTCAAATACTATGAAATAAAGTAAAAATAAGTATCGTAAGTATTAGAATGTAGCTACCACTCCAACTATTGTAAATGCTCCAAATGTATTAGTAGGTGTTGATAATGTTGTACGATGTTTATTCATGGTATGATCTAATACAATTGGCATTGTTTTAGAGGCCACAAGGAAACGCCATGAGAGCGCCACTACCGAAGATATGAAAAAAGCCATAGGGTTGTACCTGGCACCAGCCAAGGCTAGACTTAAAAATGAGTATTTTTCATTTTTATTGGCTTATTCAAATAAAATGATAATAAATACGTTTGCTTTTTATTTAGAACACTTTAATTAAAAAATAGTGATTAATTTGATAAACCTTCAGTATGCCTTAAAAGATGCCAGAATTATTGATTATTAACTTGTATGGTGAGTGTGAAAAAACAAGTTCTTGCCTTTTAGACACTCTATGTATGTTTCCAACTTTTCGTTATCGACGTTATACATTCTAAATAACCAAGAACAATTTTAGTTCATTTTGACAAATTAAATAGATCTCAATTTTCATATAAATATTTTACAAATATTTTAGAAAAAATATGAAAAATATATTCAAAAACCTCTCACGAAAAATATTTATAAAATATATTTTTAAAAATATCTATGTAATATTTCTGGCTGTTAGGATATACAACCCTATATCTGGAACTCGCCGCTGACGGCAATGAAATGTCATAAATTGTGTTTTTTTGTATTAAGAATAAGATTATGGTCATTAAATCAGGAATTGATCCTGTGGAGAAAGTCATTAAATTTATTTTCTAAAATAACATTATTCCTATTTGATATTAAAACTGAAACGTCATCTGCATACAAGGTCATATGGGTTTTCAATAATATTGTCTAAATCGTTAATATATAATAGGAATGAATTGGCCCAAATAGAGCTTACGGTCGTCCTAAGGTATTTTGCAATGCATTCAATTTACAGCGCGAATATATCCCCCAAAATTAATCAATTTAAGGCTACATACTGCAACGGTCATCCAGAAAAGAAGCCACCTACCGGAAGGCATACACTCTAACGCCAATGTCACAGAATTTCTCTAGCAAAATACCATGACTGACGCAGTCAAAAGCCCCGCTCAAATCACAAAGGATCGCCACAAGGCACTCGTCCAGCATCAAGATACCACAAAACGTTGTGATAAAATGACTCAACAGAGGTACTAGTCGAATCTTCCTTCAACAAAACCGTGTTGATTTTTGCTAATAATGTTACAACCTGTCATCAACAATCATCTACATATTTATTCCAAAATTTACTGATAATATCTTTTTCCAAAATAATTTAGGATGAGGTTTGCTAAAAGTGGAGAGAGTAGGTTACCATTGTGGTTCCAAATGTTTGTTTATAGAAGCTTATTATTAAAGCTAAAGATATTTTGCTCCAAACACAGTTTAGTTAATTGAATGAATTCAAAAATTTTATCCAAAAAAAATGTTGTTAAAAAAGATTCAAGATTTTGCAAGGTTGTGTTAATAGGAACATTTAGAAACAGAAATGTTACATCAAAAGATATTAATTTATCTTTAAAAGCAATTTTAAAATCGTGAAGTTTATCTATGAGGTCTTTTGTGTTTTCTGTGTAAAAATCCTTTTCAAATTCAAGTCGGTTAAACTCTTGTATTAACCACTTAGATATTACATAGATAGGAGAGTCAATATTAGAAACAATAGGTCTATATGAATTAATAATAATTCTGTTCTAAAATATAGCTACCCAGAAAAAGAAACACGCTTTAATGTACCCTTATTTCTTGTGGGTAAGAAGCCATAGCAATCAAACAAAATAAAACTATAAATAAATAACGATGAGGATTATTCTCAAACAGTAATCAAAACCTCGTTAAACTGCCCAATTTTTCCTCGAGTATCGTTTATGTAAAGCCTAAAAGGACACGGTCTGTATTTCCCTTGTTTTTCTCATGTCATTTTTGTTTCAAACTGGCAAAGAAAGGTAATAACATTTAGATCCACGTAGAAGATAATACCACACCGGTAAATTTCGATAGGTAATTTGTTCATTGATTCGTCCATCCAGTCAGAAATAAATCAATCTTCAGTTCCTTGTATAATTTCATCCTCTTTCTAGAAACGTTTCAGGACGACAACGAAATTAAATTAAAACATAAATGGATTGATTGTAAAACCAAAAAATCCATTAGCACGTAGGACTAATCTAATTGAAAATCGTGTTACCGTTAATTAAAAATAGATGTCGCTTTCCACCAACCGTATCAGAATCTGTCAAACATGTACGATCGAATTTAGGAGATATATTTTATTCAAATAGTAAATTCAGTAACAATGTTGTGCAATTGAAATCGATAGATGTGTTTTTTTTTTAATTAAATTTTCAACTATAAATAAATATTCAGAGTTAGTTTAAATTCTTAGGAAATATTTTAAATAAGTGTATTTCTCATACAAATAAAAAGATAAACGTATCTATGAATAAGGGTAATAAAATGCTTAATTTTTTAGATGCAAAGTATTGAAAGTAAGAAAACTGGGAAAATTAGCATATACAGGGTGTGTAGAAAATACTGGAAAATATTGTAACCATATTTTCCCCTCATCGAAATAAGGAAAAAAGTTCCTATGAAGAAAAATGTTATGGTGCTTTGTTTTTGAGATATATGATGGCAAAAGTTAGTCCAATCAGGAGAATGATCAGACTTTATGTCTAGTGGGAAATTAAATAGGCGTGCGATGTGTGAAATTGAGTGTTAATATTTTGAAATTTTTATGGAAGAACATCGGAATAAATTTTAATATTTCAAATTAGAACTCTTGCAAAATATACAGTCTTTTCATTAAAAAATATTTTTTATAAATAAAAATCATTTACAAAAAAAATATTTTCTTGCAAGTAAGTACCTATGAGGAAAAGTTTTTGAACAATTTTTTTTATATTTCATTTGTCCTTTTTTTGGAAATTTTTCGTAAACAAAATATTCAATTGTTTTTCAATTTTAAACATCTTAATCAGAATATAAAATACAACAAATTTGCTAGTTTAAGCCACGTTATTAACGAAATTGAGAAAAAGTAAAGAAAATTGGTCAAATTAGCATATACAGGGTGTATAGAAAATACTGGAAAATATTGTAACTACGTGTAGCCCTCATGGAAATAAGGAAAAAAGTTCCTATGAAGAAGAATGTTAAAGTGCTTAGTTTTTGAGATATAAGATGGCAAAAGTTAGTCCAGTCAGGAGAATGATCAGATTTTATGTCTAGTGGAAAATTAAATAAGCTTATGATAAACGTGATTAAATTTTGTAAAAAAAAAGAATGTTTTGAGTAAATGAGTGATATTCTTGCAAAAAGATATGGAAATATGCAGAATATTTAATTAAAAACAAATATTTTTTTTTATAAAAGAGGTACTTAGAAAAATAGTTGCAAGTAAATATTTCCGAGGAAAAGTTCTAAAAAAAATTAAAACCATTTTTTTTAATGTTTTTATTTTTTGGAAACATCTCATAAACAAAATATTCAATTCTTTTTCGATGTTCAACATCTTAATCAACTCAAAAAATACAACCAACAGTTTAAGCAACGTTCTAGCTTTAATAATAACGAAGTTAGAAAAAGGTAAAGAAAACTTTGAGAAAATTACCATATACAGGGTGTATAGAAAATACTAAAAAATATTATAACCACATGTAGCCCTCATCGAAATAAGGAAAAACGCTCCTATGAAGAAAAGTGTTACAGGGCTTAGTTTTTGAGATATATATGTCGAAAATAAATCCAACAGTTCACCTTCTGACTTCATGTCTAGTAGAATTTTAAATAGGCTTGCAGTAAATGTGAAATTTTGAGACTGTTAAAATTTAGAATTTTTTGTAAAAAAAAAAGATCAGAAGAATTTTTTAATATTTAAAGTTTAACTTCTTATAAAAATGTGTACAAATAAAAACAGAATATCTAGAATATTAAAAAAAAAGGTCGAAATTAAAATTTTTGCGGAAATATGTAAAAGAAAAATAATAAAAATAAAATACTAAAAATGGGGAAATAGAATATTTTATCTAGAAGATTTTTTTAAGCAGATAGATTAAATTTTTAATATTTAAAATTTGATTTCTTACAAAAGCATGTAAAAATACACAGAAAAGTATTTTATCTAGAAACAAAATTAATATTTTTTAAATATCCATTTTACATTATTAGAATTTTTACAAAGAAAAAATGTAAAACTACGGAATATTTTATTAAAAAAAATATTTCTTATAAAAAAAATCATTTATAAAAAAAATAAAAATCTCTATCTAAGGAGATAGAATTATTTTTTTATTTTTACCATCATAATTAGCACAAAAAAATACAAAAAATTTGCTAATATACCCCACTTTGTAATTCTAAAAATAAAAAAATTAGTAGCGCAGAAACTAATATACAGGGTGTATAGAAAATATAACAAAATATCGTAATCACGTATAGCTCTCATCGAAGTAAAGAAAAAAGTTCCTATCAACAATGATGTTAAAGTGTCTAGTTTTTGGGATAAATAAATATTTTGACAAAATTCTACCTGGATTATCAATAAGAATTTAAATTCAATATACAATAAATAAAATCGCTTTAGAAACATTGCAAAAATTCCTTAAATTCTCCTGATACAAATCTTAATGATTCTGTCACATATCAAATAATAATAATCATTCCGAAATTAATGATCTCCCTTACGCGAAACATATTATTCACGTCTATATTACCCTTACCTCTACTTCGTCTCTACTGCCTTCGTTAAAATCCATACGCTCGGGGTTACCAGTCGAGCGAACATAATTCACTAGTATCATTAGCGAATATGCAGTTACGCCACAGAGAACTCTAGCGTTGCCGCTTTGGGGGTTGACTACGTACTCCGGCATCTTTTAAATTATTACCGGCAGTCTACAATATGCTGAGTGCGGTTAATGCAAAAATTACAGGGAAGGAAGAACTACTTCTCCACTTCATACATGCATACGTGTATGCATGTGTGTGTTGGATATTTAAACTGGTAGGTAGTACCATACGCTTATCTTTCGACGCGAAATTTCACTCCTTGTTCTAGTTAGAATCAGAGAGATGCCTAACCTTTCGTGTCTATGGCGCTGAGGTAGATAATTGGCTGCAAGAACTGTTTATTCTCACGATTTGAACTGCTACAATTTTTGTAAAATAAATGCAAAGGGGTATGACGGTATAAACTATCGAGTGTGGCATAACATATAAATGATACCGGGCGCGGTGTTAAAATAATAAAAAAAAAATCCTCAACTAATGAAAAATGAAACGATCCAATATCTTTTGTGTGGGTCAAGTAAGTTGAAAAATGATTTTTGGCAAATAGGGCCGTAACCGTACCATTTATTCCACTAGTGCCGTAATAGGGTCTAATACAGCACTAGTTGCGTAATAGAAATGGAACATTTAAGCAGATTTATTTTAAGTTGGTCACATTGCAACAGAAATGGAGATGTCAATATGACATTTTGTAAGCAAGTTTGAGGTTATTATATTAAAATTCATTGTAAGATTTGATATTTTTAATTAATCTTTGAAATAGTACAACTATTATAAACATTTATATTAACGTTTGAATTATCTTTCGAAGTGAAAGTGATACCGTGTGCAGTAGAAACATTCTGTTGAAAATTATCGTCTCTGCGATAGTGATATTGCTTCTGTTGGAGTACTCAAACTGTGAACCATTCCCAGCAATTCCAGGTAGATTCACATTATTTTCCTGTGCAAACATATTTCTAACATCAATTTTATTTTTCATAGAAGAGGCAACGTAACCTTCAGCAACAGCCGTGCTTCTCCAGCCACCTAATCGTTTTATAGTTAAAATATCACCTCCAGTATTTGCTATATGTGTCGCACTGGATTTTCTAAAACAATGTCCTGTATAAAGATGAGGATCTGGTAAATGAAGAAAACTGGCAATTTGTTTAGGAACATTTCCCATGGTGTTAATACCGATAGGGCTATTAATTAAGCAGCCATGACGATAAGTTAGAAAAAAGCGTTTATGAGTAACTGTTTTAGGCCGCAGATTATTATATTTTTTTATAAGTTCGATGCAGTTTACATCAGTCACTGCGAACATTCTGGGTACATTGTTTTTGTTTTAGGTATGTTGACTATAATGGAATCGGAATTGTATTGAAGATCTTCCACACATATATTAATTAATTCTTCTCGCCTACAGGCTCCATTATATCCTATTATCAAAATAACCTAGAATATAAAGAATTTACAAAAAAGTAACAAAATAAAATCAACACTAACCTTTATAGCTAAGTATATTTTATCATCGGCTTGTTTCAAAAATCCATGAATATCTTCTTCTTCTAAAATTTTAGATTTTTTTGTTTGATAACCTTTAGATAGCCGTTTTAATAATGCTTGAAGTTTCATATATTTTGATATATCCACATTTCTATGTACATTTAAACACGATCTTAACATCGAATAAATCGACCATAATGATGACGATTCATAATCTTTACGTAGCATTTCAAAATAAGCAAGTAAAACGTTCTCAGAAATATGAAGAATTTCCTTTTCTTTGCACCATTTTTCAAAATTTTTGTATCGCTTTTGATACATAGTGTACGATTTCTCCGGAAGTAAATTATTAATGGTTTTTTTCAGCAATTTGCCGTATTGCAGGCGGAGTACATGAAAAAGTTGTAGAACTCATATTAAATATTATAATATAGTTACTTTAGTAATATAATATATAACAAATCTAAAAAATGTGTCAATTTTAAATTAACTTGTCAATTTAAATCTTGTGCCAAACCAAGGTGACAACTGGTGACAACGGCCACAAAATTTCCCTAGATTATCAAATTTTTCTCGTTTTGCGTTTACAAAAAGAGAAATTTTAAAACTAATTGCAAAAAATAGCATAAAAGACACGTTTCATTTGATATTAAAGCACTCATTCAGTTAACTCTGAATTCGTACTTTGAAACGTCAAAATGAAACTTGTCTTTTAATATACTATTTTACTACGGAAGTGATGCTGTGGTATCAAAAAAGCGCAGTTATGCTTTGCCAATAATAATAATGTTAAAATGACATTTATACTTATACAAGGTGATTCGTGAGGAATCTACCAAACTCTAGAAGTGTATTCTACAGATGAAAATAATGTAAAAAAAAAACTGTAAAAAAACGTTGTCATTATCGTTGGTATTATCGTTCTTTACAATATACTTTCAAAAATACCGCCATTCATCTCGAAACATTTTCTACATCGTCTACCTAGGTAGACATGGTTGCGTTCCTGATTGCGTCAGATTGATGTTTGATGTTGTCAGCAGCATTCCTATTCCTAATTGAATTAATGCAGCAGGAGTGTCCACACTTTTACTTGATACACTTCATTTTATAACCAGCGCCATAAACAATAATCGAGTGGCGTGAGGTCTGGAGAGCTAGGAGTCCAACCAATGTTACTACCACGACCAATCTAACTCCCTGAAAACCTTTCATCCAAATGTTGCTTGAACGCACTAGTGTAATGTACAAGCGCTTCATCGTGCTGGTAGAACATTTGGATTCTGATGTTGTAATTAGAATTCTCAAAAATGTAAGGACCAATTAAAAAAACCATCCATCAGACCACACCACACGTTTACCGAAAATTTATATTGAAAGTTACTTTCCACTGTTGCGTGTGGATTTTTGTCTGACCATACATGATGGTTGTGACAATTATTAATACCGTCACGGGTGAATGTTGCTTCATCCGGAAAAAGTATACGCGATACAAAACAAGGATTATCATTTATCTATCGACAAAATGCCATACGTCTACGATAATCATTTGGTTGTAAGTGCTGTACTCTTTGCACATGGTACGAACGTAAGCCTTGCTCGTGGAGTGTTTTTATCACCCTTGTTTGTGGGAATGCCCAATTGAATACTAATTCTCCGTGAGCTGGTATATAGTTGCGTCTTCTTCTACTACATCCAGAATATCTCCTACTTCTTGTAATTGTTGTCGACTGCCTCGTTCAGATATTATGTTTACACTGGGAAGCTTTCCGGTCTGGCACAATTTGTTGAATGCACTAATAAATACATTTTTTTTTTGAATGTCTGTGATGTGGAAACCGTTCACGATATTCATTAGCAGCAGTAATAGCATTCCCATTACAAAATCCATAAACAAACACCATGTTAGCATATTCTAAATTAGAATAAGTGTGTGGCATTTTAGTTTGTTACACTTTAGTCGTACAAACGTCAAGTCAATGTCACATTGTCATGCCGAAGTACCCGAACAACAATGTTATAATTTACTCCAAGGTATAGGGAATATTTTTTATGATGGCAGCGCCCTTACTATATCAACAATGAACTAGAGGTAGTAACATTAGACGCATTAGACATACAAAACACTAAATCTACATTTTTAATTACGCTATAACTTGAAAACATTTGAGTTTTTTTTGCATTATTTTCACCTGCAGAATCCACTCCTACTTTGGTCGATTCCTCATGACTCACTCTGTATACAAGATGTACGCATGTAAACGTATCGATGCAAATAGTCACAGTGCATACCTTTAGAACAATATTGGTTGATGTTAAGAAGCGCATCTGTTTAATGACATATATAAACATTTCCGCTAATGCTAGTGCATGGATTTGACTTCACGAATAGCAATAATAATTATATCCACCGATATCTTAAACATCCCACAAGATTTACGTATTGTTGTTACTAAAATCTATAAACAAACCTCCAAATGTATAAAAACTACATGTATTTTTTTTCTTCCACGACACCCAAGTCCTTTTAAAGATGCCGGGTAGTATTAGTACAACAATACGCGTAGTGATAATTACATCTGTCGACATCCTTGACATCTGTTAAGATTTACATATTGTTATTACTAAGACTTATAAAGAAACCTTCTAACTTATAAAGCACACGTTTATTTTTTATCTCACAACTCCCCATGACCTTCAAAAATGGTAAGCAATACTAGTATAAACATTTCCGCTAATGCTCAGATATGCATCGATTTGACATATACATAGCAGTTATAATTATATCCACCGATATCTTAAACATCCCCCAAGATTTACGTATTGTTGTTACTAAAAAATCTATAAACAAACCTCCAAACTTGTAAGAACCATATATATTTTTTCTCCTACACCTTCCAATGTCTTTTAAAAATGGCGGATAGTATTAGTAAAACAATATTTTAGGAAGTGTATCTGTTTAACGACACAGCAGTGATAATTACATCTGTCGACATCCTTGACATCTGTCAAGATTTATATATTATTGTTAGTGAGACTTATAAACAAAGCTTCTAACTTAAAAAGATCACATTTATTTTTTGTCTCACAACTCCCAATAACCTTAAAAAATAGTGAATAATACCATTTCTGTTAATACTAGGATATGAATCGATTTGACGCACAGCAGTAATAATTATATCCACCAATATCTTAAACATCCCAAACCACATATATTTTCTCTCTCCCAACTCCCAAGGTCTTTTAAGTCGCATGAGATTAATACAGCAATATGCAGTAGTGTTAAATGTATGTTGTAATCTGTTTGACAACATAGCAATGATAATTACATCTGTCGACATCCTTGACATCTGTCAAGATTTACATATTGTTTTACTGAGACTTACAGACAAACCTTCAAACTTATAAAAACCGCACATATTTTTTCTCCCACAACCCTCAGTGTCCTTCAAAAATATTGCGAAGGTGATGAAAATAATGGATATAAAAACGTTTCAATTTATTCATATAAATATATTTATTATCGTATCTATTACCATCGCCCTCAAACTGAATTTTAGATTTTCATCAAACAAAATTACATTCACAGTCAACAGTACATGGAAAAATAAAATCATTTCGTAACCCCTTCACAAAAATTAATTTTATTAATAAAAAAAATCGCCCGTTTCATAGCTGTGAAAGAATTTTTAAAATCGGTCCTGCTGTGAAAATTGATAGAACTATACTTAATTAGACAGTCATCATCATTTCAAAAAAAGAAAAAGAATACCTATTCCCTCCATAAAAATTAATACCAACGTTTAAAAGAAATTATAGGCGCTTCATAACGGCGAAAGAATTTTTAAAATCGGCCCGCTAGTTCCGAATCTACTTGCGATAAGCGAACTGACCATAAGGTGCGTACGACAGACAAGGAAGCATCTTCTCTGTCCTAAACCGGCCCGCGCGTTTTGCAATTCACGTCTCCCATACGACGTGCGACAAACGCAACATGGAAATTACATAGCGACCCGTAAGATAGACAAGGTCGTAGCCCATTTTATCCCCACTCTATCGTCCGCACTCCGTCTGTCTTATTGGCAAAAAGATAGGACAGCGGAGTCCTGTTCACAGAAACGAATTTCACCCCAAGTTGATCCCCCCATCCTTCCCTCCACTCCCCGCAGCAGTCCATCGACCGATGTACGGTGCATCGATCTACTAAATCGTCTATAACTTTTTTATTTATCGATCTATATTCATGAAATTTGGTGTGTATGTCAAGGAAGGTATGCTGCGCAAGATAGCGTGATCAAATTTTGAAAATATGGTGTAGGTTTATATTTATTGAGTGGTAAACATAAATAAAGAATAAATTTATGTGTTTTGTACATACTAATTACACGAAAGTCAAGGTAGCTTGACTTATTACATTTTTTTTTGGTTTAAGAAATATTGTAAAGGAGTATATTAAAGCATTTCACGCCTTATATGGTATATATGGTACTTTTAACAGAAACGATATTAGTATATCAGAAAGTACATAGTGATTTAAATGGAAATAAAGTTATGTATTTTACAGACAAATAAGGTACATTAAAACATTAAGTTATTTTGGTAAACCTCTAAAATGAACAACATTCAAGCTTGTAAAATGTCTGGGCGAAGTTTTCTTCCAGAATGTAAATAGACGGTTTGTTTTCTATCAAAGAGAAAATGTTTGTCGATATTGTTAATGTATTAACGTGTCTTTTACAATTTTAAAATGTAATTAAAAGATCTCTTTGACAACACCGTAAAGGTGGATAAATATGAAAATACCTAAATGTAAGTTTGTAAACATATTTCCTTATAATTACTATTTTCAATTTAAAATCGTAAATTGTTAAATTTTAATTTTTAATATTTGAATTGTAGGATTAAAATGATGAAAAAGGAATAAATATAATTCCGAAACGTAAAAAACTTTGTATAATTAATAACAAAAACCGGAATACCCAAAGAAAGGGAAAAAAAATAATAATAAATCAACACCGATTAAATAATTTTGAAGAAAGAGAAAATATTATAATTCTGTTTCTTAAAACTATTGATAGATGTTAAAGTTTTTATATAATTCTGGAAAACAGTTGAATAATGTTATACACATATATAAAGGATGTTCTTCTATTACAGACAGTCTGTGAATGAGATAGTTTACATAGATGGATCTTGTTGTATAATATTGCTGCTTTCCAACATTAAAGGAAGCTCTATTGTTAAATAAAAAATATTAAAGATACGTATATTTACAGTCCATAAATAGTAAAAATACCTTCAGAGCGAAACACTCCACGACACTATTGATAAAAAGACATTCCCTTTATAATCCGTAGTGTCCTCTTTTGAGCTCTTCCCCAATATATAATTCCATAGGTAGTAATCGATTCAAAATTTGCGTGATATACTACTTTAAAAATTTCGTGTTCAGTATAATGTTTGAGAATTCTAACTCCATAACTAATAGAATTCATAATTGAAGTAATCCCATATGAATGGTATTTGGAATTGAAGAATATAGAAATGATAATAGTGGTAATCCTATGGCTGTCAAATAATTGAGGATCACCCTTTTTCTATAGAGGTTTTATAATAGCAATTTTAAAATGCTCTGGAAAAGTAGTTTGCTTAAAGCAGTTATTAATTAATAGACATAGCATATCCTGAAGAACTGGTATCTTCACAATACTGGTAGGAATATCATCGATGTTGCTACTATGTTTATTTTTAATTTTTTTAGCTAATTCACATAGTTATTTTAGAGAGATGGATATTAAGTACAGCGATCTATAATTATCTGTAATATTGAATGAAAGCGAACGTTTTCTAAGATTTTCGGTCAATTTTAGAACTATCGACAATAAAAGTTGATTGTATTCGTGCGGTATCTGTTCAAAATCTCCCTCAATACTAACATCTGAAATGGACTTGCTCCGCGCTATCTCGTTACAAATATCTCACATACATTTTATTTTATTATCTGAATTTAGTAACCTCTCCTTAAAATGCTGTGAACGAGCTTGTTTTAATAAAGAATCATATTATTTTTTTGGTACCAAATCGCAGCAGGTTGGTGGATGAACCCCAGTAGTGCTCATCAGTCAAATTCTTATATCTATGGACAGACTATACTATAAATGCACTTCCAAGATTGATAGTTACGATCTTACAAAGTTTCCAAACGAGATGTTTACCAATCTGGCAATAAGTTGATAGGTTTTAGTACTTTCTGGAACTAAGTACATTGGTTTGTCATCTAGCTATGCTCAATAAAGCGAAATTTTGGTATACTTTTTTTTATATGGTTGTCTGTCAAAATTACTGGAATGAAATTCTTAAAATTGATTTTTAGCGACAATATATTTGGACAACTTTTTTTTGGTTTTTTGATATATTTCTCGACTTGATCTTAGCTTTAATTCATCCACTGTTTCCTTATTATAAACGACTTTTCTATGCAGGATTTTTAACCGTGATTTATAAATCTTTGTTTTTTTCGAACATATATTCGTTTATTTTTGCACAAATTCGCACTTAATAACTGACATGCAGGCTGTTGTATGCACGCGGTTGCATATTTCAATTGTAGACGAATGGTGGGAGCGTGCATGATCCTGTCTAGAACCAGGAATTTTCGCTTGCGTGACGAGAAAAGACGATTCACTAGAACAGCAGCGATGGACAGAGAAAGAACATATCGATTCTCGCAGCCCGTTTTCTGTGTACGAGAGTTTTAGCACGTTGTGCCATATATATTGGATAAAATTTCGAAATGACGGATGGAAATTTCGGTTTTGCTATATACGAATAGGGATTTTTACAACTGCATTCTCTACTAAGAGGATTTTGAGTTCACTGATATTCTGTAGGTATAGCTAACAATAAATATTTTTCTCAAGGCGCTAGAAATAAGACTTTTTTCCACAAAAACTAAATTTACTACATCGCTAGAGCGTGTCATGCTCAGGGCAGTACCGTAACTAAATACCGCTAAGAATAGCCTCCTGGGACAGGCCCTTATTGCGCCAGGGCTACGCGCTAGCCTTTCCTATACGATTTTCAACGGCCGGAAGGGTCCTTTCTGCCGTTAGGAGGGGCTTCAAGTGGGAGCCTTTTCGCGGTTATATTCTCTGATACAAATGTAAATCTGCGAGCTGCATATTTATATGGAAATTTGGGGCGGGACAAATAATAAAAGGGAAAATATTGCATGTTAGATTCGGAAAAGTTACGGTTGAAAGTTGTAACCGGTCGAGATGAATGGAAGGCGTTTTTTTTTTATACAAATACCTACAGTTGGAAATGTTGAATTTCTTCGGAAAAGTTTTTTTAGCTATGTATCGAAAACGTATTGGAAATAATTTTTCTTCTGGTAGATTCTAAACGAACGCATCAATAGAGAGATATACACATTTAAGTACAGAACGAAAAAAACAACGAACAAAAATTATATGAAACATTAGGATAACACTGTAATTAATATACATAATTCTCAAGAATTTTATTTAAAATTAAAAACCCTGTTTGGCAGGGTTAAGAGTATTAAAAATCATATTGAAGTGGAGCCAGCCATACCACTGGCTCTGTGCCACGGCTGTCCGTTGATTGGTTGATCGTGTCGCGCAGTAGTTAATCATGATTAATTTTTAGCGCGTCATCAACAACAACTTCGCATGCAGTCAATATTGTTAATTGTGTATTTTTTTGCTTGTTGATAACACTGCGTAGGCTTTCACGGCCGGTGTAACTATAACTAACAGCTTCTTGCGGGTTTCGCCGTGTGTCAAAACTTTCGCTCGACGTTTCGCTGTTCATACTGACAGCTTCTTCAGGATAACTGAACTGATTCTACATGGTCCGACATTCTTCTTATATACGCCCCTGGTGCATCCAATCGTGTAGTTTCCGCTCCATTGACCGTGACGGTTCGTAGTAGGCTCTTACACGTGTTGCTAAGGTGGTATCCTTCTTCTCTGTTAACGGTTTTATTCTTCTCTATTTCTATGGCTTCCCTGATGAGTCTTTTCCCGTAGTTCTTGGTGGTAGTTATTACTTTTACATTCTTGAAATCCATTTTGTGTCCGGTGTCGTGCATATGTTCTGCTACCGCTGATTGCTCGGTCCTTCTTAATCTTGCGTCCCTCTCGTGTTCTTTTATTCTTATGCCGATGGCTCTTCCTGTTTGCCCGACGTAGCACTGTCCGCATTAGCATGTTATCTTGTAGATACCTTCTGTGCGCCCCTTGGGTATCTTATCCTTTGCGGTCGGTAGATACTGCTGGATCGACGTTGCAGTCCCGAAGCGTACTTGTACGTTACGTTTCTTCAAAATTCGGCCTACTTTTTCGGTGACTCCTGCTATGTAAAGTAAACACGCCATCCCTCTTCGTGGTTCTGTAGTTGTCTCCAGTGTCGTCTTCTTCTTAGTGGCTCTCCTTATGTCGATGTCAGTGTAACCATTCTTCTTTAGTGCTTTCTCCAAATGTATCTTTTCACTGGTAAGATGTTGTTCGTAGACAGTGGTACGTCGGACAAACAGGAAGAGCCATGGACATAAGAATACAAGAGGGACGCGAGATTAAGAAGGACCGAGCAATCAGCGGCGGCGGAACACATGCACGACACCGGACACAAAATGGATTTCAAAGAATGTAAAAGTAATAACTACCACCAAGAACTACGGGAAAAGACTCATCAGGGAAGCCATAGAAATAGAGAAGAATAAAACCGTTAATAGAGAAGAAGGGTACCACCTTAGCAACACATGGAAGAGCCTACTACGAACCGTCACGGTCAATGGAGCGGAAAGTACACGGTTGGATGCACCAGGGGCGTATATAAGAAGAATGTCGGACCATGGAGAATCAGTTCAGTTATCCTGAAGAAGCTGTCAGTATGAACAGCGAAACGTCGAGCGAAAGTTTTGACACACGGCGAAACCCCCAAGAAGCTGTTAGTTATAGTTTTTTCCTTGTTGTTTTTTACTACAATGAACAGCGTCTGAAACCTATTAGATAAAGCATTTTTTTTCGTATTCCCTAGAGGAAAAACTCGAAATAAAACAACTATGATGGCCGCTACCGGGTTTGGGCATTACAACCAAAAGTAACCTGTTTTTCATTTTCCTTGCGTTTTATTCGGAGGAGAATTAACATAAGATAAGAACTTCACGTATTTTTCATTTTAAAATAGCTTCTAAATTTGTCTACAATATTTTTTTTTGTGGCGGTACAATTTAAAAGTAGCCCATTAAACAAAATTTTGAAATTTCCAAGAAGCTTACTTTTGAAGTATCTACCGTTCAAAGCATGGCAAAAAAAAACAAGTCCCCGTATATTTAAAAGCAGAAAAAATAGATAACCGCAAAGACATATGTCATTTCTTCAAAGCCCTCACATCTTCTGGTCACCTTTGATGTGCCCGATAATGTTATATGTATTGATCGACCTCTGCTCTAGTGCAAAGAAGAGGAAAACGATTTTCCTCCTAGACGTATTTATGAGTCCGACCGGGCAAAAGACAAACCTCATTTTATTCTCTCGAGTTACCCAGGGCTGAAGAACAGTCTATAGATTACTTTCGAGATATCCACAGACAGTTCCGCCAATAAACTTTCTATTTTACGATGTCCTAAGGTCGTTGAAATCGTGAATTTTATCGAAGGCTTGTACGTGGAAAGAGAGCTGCTGGGAAAAAAGAGGCGATCATCTGCATCCGAGAGGGTTAATTTATATCGTAATTCCAGAAATAGAAAAAAACCGCTTGAATCTTTAATTTAGCAGTACGATTCGATTAAATAGATCCGAATGTCCGATTTTAAAGCCTTTTTTATAGGATTTAATCCGTACCGTTCGCTGTTCGACGAACACATGAGGACACGAATGGTCGTCAGGTATAATCTGAGGATTTTTTTCGATTTACTCGCAGGCGGAAAACGTTAAAATAGAGGTTTCGAAAGGAATTTGGCAGGTGGCTCACTCAGTAAGTACCGAGTTGTGTAGATCCCCATGCTAATCCCAACCATCTTCCAAGCATGGCACATAGAATTCTACCCATATGTCATTGTTGATTATGAAGTTATCATCGCATGGAAGAGATATTCCATCTGACATCAGTATTGGGAAATTTTCGAGTTAAATAAGCAAAGTAGATCCATTAATATGACTTTTTATAACTTAGTTTTGTATTTTTTATGACAAGAGGTGTGTGTAATAGTTATTTATATCACTAGGGCAAAAACTACAGTTTTGCCTGTATGAGTACTCTACTCGCAAAAAAGTTTCTGGCCGTGTGATGCACAATGTTTTTTGGGCCGACAAATATTAATATTGAATTGAAAATAGGAAAGAAATTTTGACACTAAGGAGTTGACAGTATACAGGGTATTCCACGTAACTGGTTCATTAAAACTTTATGATGTTCTATTATTTACTTATATTTGAGATTCTGGCACCAGTATCTGTTCGATTGGAACTATAAATGCAAAATACCTTAACCAAAATATCACTTCCGGTTGACCGGAAATGGATGTCAACTTTGTTATTTTAAATAGAATGATATAATTTTTTATTCATTTTTGGATTCTACAACTATAAATACGTCAGTTTTCATTAGCTATTCCTATAGCTACATGTTGCCATTTTTGAGTTATTTAAGTTTTCCTTTTTTTTTTAGTCATAATCATTGCATCAGTGAGAAATTAATATCTCGGTTAATACTGCAAGTAGAGACTCCAAATTTGTTAAGTTATGAATGTAGGTATTACTCTAAGAAACGGTAAGCACACTTTACATTCTAACATACAGGGTGTTCAAAACTGAGGAACAAGCTGACATATTTTCAAATGCAGAAAACTCAATTTTTTTAAATAGAACACCCTGTGTTTTAATTCGGAATTAGGAAGTAAATATCATCCCCTATCACTTTATATGAGCATGCCCTATACCTATCTTTAATAGATTTTGAGAAATGAGCGACTTTTGTTAAACAGACTAAGTAGCCCTATCTTTAAATGTTTGTAGCTGCCTCTGAAATGGATTCACGTCAAATTCATGTATTATTTTTGAATAACCATACAAGAATGTCTGTTCGAATAGCCATTTCTATTAATATTGCGTTGTACGAAAGTGTAATTACAATGATATACATAAACACGTTTGGTTAGTCAATGAATTTGACATTAATCCCATTCAGAGCCAGCTACAAACACGCAAAGATAGGGCTACTTAGTCTGTTTAACAAAAAGTCGTTCATATTTCAAACTCTATTAAAGATAGGTATAGGGAATGCTGATATAGAGTGATAGGGGATGATATTTACTTCATAATTCCGAATTAAAATACAGGGTGTTCTATTTAAAAAAAAATGAGTTTTCTGCATTTGAAAATATGTCACTTTGTTCCTCAGTTTTGAACACCCTGTATGTTAGAATGTAAAGTGTGCTTACCGTTTCTTAGAGTTATATCTACATTCATAATATAGCAAATTTTGAGTCTCTACTTGTAGTATTAACCGAGATATTAATTTCTCAATGATGCAATGATTATGACTAAAAAAAAAGAAAAACTTAAATAACTCAAAAACGGCAAGATGTAGCTATAGGAATAGCTAATGAAAACTGACGTATTTATAGTTGTAGAATCCAAAAATGAATAAAAAATTATATCATTCTATTTAAATAAGAAAGTTGACATCCATTTCGGTCACCGGAAGTGATATTTTGGTTAAGGTATTTTGCATTTATAGTTCCAATCGAACAGATACTGGTGCCAAAATCTCAAATATAAGTAAATAATAGAACATCATAAAGTTTTAATGAACCAGTTACGTGGAATACCCTGTTCAAGTTGACACACATGTTACATATACCTTAGTATTTTGACGTTCACGAGAATAAATCTATTTCTGTAATTTTCTTTCTGGTTTAATATCTATTTATCAATAATAAGTGCAATGATGACACCAGTTCATCTTAGCATGGTTGAATAGTAACTGAATGACAATTTATTACACGTCTGTCATGTGGAATCTGGTGTGACCAACCTTTAGTGACATTTTTGCCTGCCTAGGCAGAAAAACGGTAGTTTGCCTGCCGCTTTGAAGTACTGCAAAATAAGTGTTTCTGGACGAAGGTGCAAAAATAATTTTTGTTATTTCATTGATTTTCCATTTTCATGTTTTTTGTGTATTTTAGGCCTTCAAAATTATTCTTCTTACCTGCAAAATTATGCTAAAAACTTTGCTCCCACAAGATTTATCCTAGAATTTTTTTATGGATTTTCATATTTGAGACTTCTTGTGAATTAATGGGCGCTATTTTGGTTGATTTTAATTTTTTTTTTTTTGAGATGTGAAAGTTGCTATATTTTGTTGTGTCTGAAAGGAGTTAGTTGTGATTTTGGATGATTTTTCGGTCGCTTTTTTTCAATGATTTTTTTGCATATGCCAATTGGCTTGGTCCAGAAATAAAAATCCATTTGGGGTGATGAAAACCAAGAGATTTAAATAAGATTTATTTTAGCTCTTTTTCTGTGGTTTTTAAACGATTTTTGTATACGCCAATTGGTTTAGTCCAGAAATTAAAAGCAGATTACGGTGTTTAAAAATAAGAATTTTATAAACTTTGTTGTTGTTTTTTTAAGGTAGCTTTCCCTGATTTTGGATATTTTTTTACGATTTTTTCGTGTGCCCAATTTCTGGTGGTATATTAATATTTGGATAATTTTGAGGTGCATAAAAATTAGTAATTAATGAAGGATGTTTGGGTGCTTCTAAAGTACTTATACTTGATTTTGGGTGATTTTCAACTGGATTTATGTATGCCAAATAGCCTAGTCCAGAAATAAAATTCCATTTTGGGATATCTAAAAACGAGAGATTTTGTAAGATTTTTTTTTGACTGTTTTTAAGGTAATTATGATTGATTTTAACTGATTTTTAGCCATCTTTGTTGTGCTCAATTTCTGGTGGTCTATAAACATTTGATACTTTTGTGGTGCATAAAGGATTTTAGCTCTTTTCTCGATTGTTTCATATTCCTTTTTGATTGTATTTCATTGATTTCGTGTATGCAAAATGACTTGATCCAGAAGTAACAATTTATTGTATACTACTTCAAATAGTAGACTTTCCACCACAATCTTCAGATTTGACAATTATGGATTATTTCATTTATCCACACCTAAAAAATATAGTGTTTACGAATCGTCCTCATACAATTGAAGATCTTACTGAAGCTATCTAAAATGTCTGTGAGGAAATTACAACACATAATTTAAGAAATGGCTCCAATAACGTGAAAGAAAAAGTGGCGTTAGATATAGAAAATGGAGAAGTTCACTTTGAACAATTATGGTACCTAGCTGATTTTTACTATTAAACTTGTTATTTTTGCAACGAAAACGTTTGTATATTATGTAGTTATGTGTCAAAACGACTTGACAAAATCTAATCTGTCAACATCTGTATAACATAACCTGCACCACACACACGCCACAAAATTTATCAGCTTACACGTTTTTAAACTTATCCTGCCAATTTAAGTTTAAAGAAGAAAATTCCATGACCTACCAGCAGAGGGTAGAAATGTTAGATAAATCATTTTAGTTTTAGTCAGTTTAGCCTGCAAAGTCTCTTTTGTCAGTGTTTTTTTTTCGGGGTTTTTTATAACACTTCCACTTTCCTTAAACTGAAAAACGTCTGACTTAGGATGATTTCTTTGACGATATCTTTGAGCATACACTTGATAAGCCAATAAACAATTTTCAACGAACACTTTCTATAATCAAATTGGCAAATTACTCTAGCGTCAAAATTAATGTGGAGATCTTTAACAAATATAATAAATAACAGAGGATCCAATACTGACCCTTACGGTACACCCACATTACTAATTTTTGTTTCAGAGTATACTGTAAGGGTGTCCTGTGTTAAGGGGATCACTACATATCTTTATCCATATGGGAAATCCGCCATTACGAATGGCTCTTTTTCTCTGAAACGCCGTACCTGATCTCATTGATTTTTTTACACACATTATCTATGAAAATTTTATGAAATCCTTCACTTAAATTGTTGGGACAATACTAGAAAAACGTGTGTAAAAAAATTCAATGAGATCAGACACGGCGTTTCTAAGAAAAAGAGACATACGTAATGGCGGTTTTCCCATATGGATAAAGATATGTAGTGACCCCCTTAGTTTAACCTTTTTGCGGACGATTACGTAATAGTATATTAAAGTACGAGCTTCATAAGGCATGATTTTGTCGCACGAGTTCAAGTTTAGAAAACGAGCCGCAGGCGAGTTTTCTAATGAACGAGTGCGACAAAAAGCCTTATGAAACGAGTCCTTTATACTATTTTTTTCTATTTTGCATTATAAATTGATAATAAATACTTAATAAAAATCTCATTAAAAATGTTGAGTTTTATTTTTATATGAAGTTGGTCACATTGACATACGATTGACATTTGACGAATTCAAAATTCAAATTCGGCTATTTAAATTGTTTAAACAATATATTTCATAATATAGTCTCTGTAAACTGTAAAAAATGAGTGATACTGAGACAAATTTATCTTGTACGCCACCACAACTGCGTGAAATTGCGGATAACGCCGTCATAAATTTATTACCGAAAAAATCAAAAGCAGTATATGAAAAATGCTACCATCAATTTGAACTATGGGCTGTACAGAATAATGTCAACACAATATCTGAAAACATTTTATTGGCATATTTTGAATTACAAGGTAAAAATAAGAAATCTTCTACCTTATGGTCTATGTATTCCATGCTTCGTTCTTGCTTTTCCATTTATAAAAATACAGACATATCAAAATATATTAAATTACAAGCCTATTTAAAACGATTCTCTGAGGGATACGAGGCTAAGAAATCTAAAATTTTATGCATTGAAGATATTAATAAAATTTATAGAAGAAGGTTCTGACGCATTGTATTTAGCAATAAAGGTACGATATTATTTGCAAAATGTAATTTTTTATGTAATGGATTTAATTTTAGATCGTTTTAATATGGGTTACACAGGTGCCTGTAGACGAGATGAATTAACAAATATGTCCATACATGATTTAGAATTTAAGAGTGATATTATTTTGGTGACAGTACCTAAAACAAAAAATAATATCGTAAGAGTTTTTTGCAATTACGGATGAAAGATGGATTACTTTAATTAAAAAATATGTCGCCCTGCGACCAAAAAATTAATCATTCAAGATTCTTCCTTACATATCGCAATGGTTATTGTATATCGTGCCCGATTGGAATTAATACGATTGGCAAAATGCCTAAATTAATAGTGATTTTCTAAAATTGCCCAATTCAGAGCTTTATACTGGACATTGCTTCAGACGTTCTAGTGCTACACACTTAGCAGACGCAGGCAGCGATTTGCTGACTATAAAACGTATGGTGGATGGAAGTCATCTGCGGTAGCTGAGGGTTACATCGAAACATCTATGAAAAGTAAAGTGGCTGTAGCGCACAACTTATCAGGGCCAAGTACATCTGGTCATTCTAGAGTTATATCATCGAATGATTCTCAATCACAAGAGTCTACCATTAAAGCCAATAACATAACTCAGCAAAACTTTGTTACGAAGAATTTGCCTGGCATAACAATACATGCTCAAGATACTTGTTCCGTCAGTGTAAATGTATACAGTAATTCCACGTTTCATAACAATAACAATGTAAACTAAATTTTGTATAGAATTTTTGATTAAGTATTTACAATTTACATGCATTAAACGTCAATTTTGCTTTCTGTCATAATGTATTCAATACAGCCAACCTATAGAAATGAAAAAAGGCGTATCACAATGAAGCACTTTTCGATACGCAAAAGCGTGTTACAATTGCGTTTTTATGAACGCAAAAAAAAAAATACAATTTTATCCACTCTAGTTCCATATTGCTCCAACTTGGAATACAACAGCAAATGATCCACTGAGTCAAATGCCTTTGACAGATCAAACATTAATGCTGCTGATCCTGCGCTTATTATCTAAGGAATCGTAAATGATTTGCACAACAGAAAAGAGAGCTTCATTAATTGATTTTGTTTTGAAGTAGCCATATTGATAATGTCCAAATAGCGAAAACCGTTGTAAGAATTCTTACAAACGTGCATACATAGCCTTTTCAAATACATTTGAGAATGTTGACAAAATTTATTATTCAATGATTGCAAACTTTTTACAGTGAGAAAACATTAATTTGTTATTTTCTCACTGTAAAAAAAAAAATGCAATCCTTGCATAATTGCCGTCTTGTCAGCCTTTCAAGATCTATTTTCGAGGTATGTTCAGTTAAACGCTCGAACTTACATCTCCTCTTAGCTTAATTGGTAAAGCGCTTGTCTGGAAAACGGGAGGATATAGGTTCGAACCCTGCGTGAGGTGAAAATTTTTTCTTGGTGAAAATTCCTTCTAATTATTATAAAATTTATTATTATTATTATTATACATAAATCAAAAAGAAAATTCCAATTTGCAGCGTTGCCACATCAACAATATCGATTTTACCACTTACATTAGATAAAAATTTAATGCGATTCAACATCATTCCCTTCCAACGCGCTAATCGTTTAACTCCGACGATAAATTCCCCCCAAAATTCATACTGGCAATATCGCAACGTTGCCAAACAACACACTTACCGACCGCATAATATGCAATTCTAATATTTTCTGGCATTAAACCCACCAGACCGTCACTAATACATAATAAACAAACAACCCGTCGCTTTTTTTTTCTTTTCTTTCCCTTTACTTACCGCTCTATTTGCCTCTCATCCCCACTACGATCTCTTTCGAGTGGTAAAAGTCGTAAATTTTTAAGCAGCGGCTTCCTCGTTCGACCTCCGTTTTGTTTACTCGCTGTATATGTTACAAGTAGGGGGGACCGAATGGTCGGTAAACGCTGTAGCCGTTGTACCAGACCGCTTTCTGTGTGCGTTATTTAATAACAGCACGATGACTTTTCGTGCTGTAAATTGCCCCGTGCATGCTATATAGGTAGACCCGGATCGAATATGACGGAAAATCGATGCGACGCCACAGTATTGTGATAAATTTGTTTCAATTATGGAACTAATTTTCCGTTCCTGCAGTGTGGGGAGGATGTCTTGAACTTCGATAGTGATTAAGAGTGTATGCGAGCATATTGGAGCTTCCGTAAGAAAGTTTAGAAACATCCTGTGTCAAATATTTGACGTTTCTGAATATAGGGAACACTCTCAAAGAATATAAATTTAATTATTAAAAGATGAAATTATAACTGAAACTTGAATGAACTTCTTATAAAAAAATATGGCGGCACAGAGTGTTAAACAAAAAAAGGATATCTTGAGATATTGATATTTATTTAATTTTAGAATGCAAATACAATAAGGCTTACACCATTGCTGCACATGTATCACCATCTTAAGTAGTTGATGTAAATTAAAATGTTACTGTTAGGTTTGTGTCATCATGGTGATGATAAATCATTGATCGTAACAGAGAAAAGTAATGGACCTAGAATTGTCCCTTGCGGTACTCCTTTAACTTATGCTCCGCTTTCTCGTTTGAATTTCGTTAATACATACTATTTCTCTTTCTTAGTTAAGCATGAAATAATCCATCTATGGGCGGTACCACGCCCATACGGTCATACAGTTTCCGGGCCAACAATCTAAGATCAACTGATTGTCAGACCATCTTGGTACTGATTTAATGTGAGTTCAGCGCCTTGATGGCTGCTAGACTATCAGACATGATCTCCTGCTTTCGATATTTACTATCAATATTGAACTGGACGCTGTTGTTACTAATTGTAAGTTTGTGCTGAATTCCTTCACAAATCTGAATTTCTTTACATGTCATCCCGGTGTATGCCTCAGGTTTGATGGCCGTCAGGAGATTGAGGCCTATGCCTAATCGTTCCTTCCTTGACCATTCATAGTAAGTCCGCATAAGGGTTCGTCTACTATTAGGCTCAACATAAGCATTAAATTGTAACTGTGTAAAATGAGTATATACACTGTTGAAAATATTACGGTGTTGGCGTTAATTTTGCGCTAGTCAAATATTTTAGTGTTGATTTTTCCAAACTTTGCCAGACGAGTTGACTACGCGTATTGAATAGAACAGAAATGACTAGAATTTCGTGTGAATTCTTTGTTCAGATATGAGGATTGACTATTTTTCTAGACATTCAGAAGCGTCAACCAATCAGAATTTTTTCCTCGGATAAAAATATAGAAACCCCACCTATTCTAATACAGTATTGCATTATACGCACCACCTGCATTGCACGTGTATCTGTTTTCGTGTTTGATTCTCCGTATTAACATATCAAACAAACACAAATGTGACTGACTTGCAAAGTGTAACCTCGTGTTATTAAACGTTAACTCCAGTGGGCATAAAAAAATTCAACATCTTAAAGATGTATTGGGAACATCTATTTATGCAATTAGTTTAGACTTGAATCAAGTAGCATAAACATTCACCTAATTTTATAATGGTTCTCAAAAAATCATTTTAAAATTGGTACGTTTAGTTGAAACCAAAACTTGTGAATGAGTGGTTTTGCATATTTATAATTGAGAAAACGTCCTAAAGAGAGAATATTATAGCACTAAGAAATAGGAGTTGCATATTAAAAAGTCGTTGTGTTTAGAAAATGCTGTTAAAACACCCAATAGATCGCTTTCATTTAATTAAACAGCTAGTAAATTTGTCTAGTCTAGATCAAATAAAATGTGACTAGAAGTATTTTATAATTCCACGTGTCAGTTGAACAAAATAACTCCTTAGCAATAGACAATACTTGACTATCTTTGCTCATCAAATTTAAACTTCTATAGTTCTCGACAAAATAACACGAAAAGAGTGTGGACCTCTCCTGACTATTAAATTAGTCAAAAAAGTGTTAAAATTTTCAACAGTGTAAGCTGAAATTTTCAATGTGGCAACGTTGCTACTTTTCAAGCCGTATTACTTGAGAATTAGTAAAAAAGTTTTCAGGAATATCTACTGCCATTACGATGGAAGTAGATATTGTAATCATATCGATAAAGCAAAATTATGAAAACATATCGTTGCCAATTCAAATAATTCACATCTTAATTAGAGACTTTCACAGTATTGATAGAACATAATAAACAATCGGTGCAATTCTTATTCATTGACTAGTTTTATATACAAGCTGGAAAAATGGATAATTACATTGACTGATAATTTTTTTTTGATGCAACCTACTTATGAAATAATTTCAAGTTTTCATGTGACAACGTTGCGAATTGAAGTTACATTAGATGATATCACATGATAATCGGCAAGCAGGAAAGATTTATTTGTCGTTACCATAGAATTAAATATTGTAATCGTGTCGATAAATCAAAACTACGAAAATGCATTTTATTATTAAATCAAATTTAAAAAAAATATCTATCATATCATGAGATTTTCAGTGTACAAAATATAATAACATTTAAAGATTTTAATAAAACTATTTAAGTTATTTATTGATAATTTTCTGATACCCAGAATTGAAACAAATTAATAGAATTTTTTAATATACTTCTCAATTAATTGAGTAATTTTAATTCAAAATTTCCACAAAAAATAAACTTTCTTTCATATTGTAAATACACATAACCGATATAACGCATTTTAAATTTCGAATGAGTCATCGTATCTTATATCTGCGTCCTTACACATTATCACAACCTCCCCTCAACAAAATATTTTCCCTCAGATCCCTAAAGAAGGCGACGCACATCGAAATCAATCTAAAAATATCTAAACGGATTCCTTGGGCAATAGAAACAGGATTAAAAATCCCTAAATCCCTACCATCCAGTTGTCTATGTATTTCTTCCGGGGATTTAACAGAACTGAGAGGATGCCAACTAGATGGGGCTGACTATATTGTCCCTGCTACGTTTATTGGAAGTAGCTAGTCTGCCTCACCCCTCCCCCTTCGCTAAGCCGATTACTGGACGATTCGCGTGTCTGTAGAATTAATTGTATTATTGTGTGTATCTTTCGTCTGGGCCGAGGCAAATTAGTCGCATTCAGGAACTATAGGAGGAGGAAAGAAGATAGAAAAGAGCATAGTGGAAATGGCCGGGTGGAGCTGTGATAGTGCTAATGAATAATGGATGTTGATATAGGAATATTGGGAGCTTTCCAGACAGGAAGCAAGAATTATTATAAGCGAATAAAACATATAAAAGTATCTCTTCATTACCAAAAGTCCATTCTAACATTTCACCAGTTAATTGTCTGCACGCGAATATAAGTGCAATTCATTCGTCATCCGCAATGGGGCTATTCGATCGGTTTCTAGTTAATCAAAGAGCTATTGCTGAACTTATTTGCGCAAGCATAAGAAGAGGCACACGAACAATGCGATGCCTTTACCAGACGCGGTAGAAATTTCCATTAATCAAAATATGGCATTCTGGTCGGTGGAAAGGAAATAACTAGCCCGCGGTAGTAATTTTTCTTCGTCATAGGAACAAAGCCGTGAATTCGTTGAGGTATAAGTGAAAAACGAAGCTAATTTTTTTTTTCTGTAAAACTCGCTCTGATTGGAGTGTGGCAAAATGATGAGGAAGTTTTTATATTGAGATGGCAATAAAAGAAAGTGGCGGGAAAAAGTTGTTGTATAGCTAAGGGAACTAAAGCGTCTATAGCTGTTGAAAAGATCTTGGTATTTTTCTTTTTGCTTTAAAAAGTGAAAGTTATATTTTATAATTTTAGAAACATGGGTAATATTTCTTCATAAACATTAAAAAATTTAAAAAGTAGATTGATTCGTCTGAAAGAAGGTTTAGGGAAACAAAATCGTTAAAAATAATTCTACCCTTTCCAAGATTCCAAAGCTATCCCATTCTCATCTTGGACAGTCTGTATGCTGCAAATATTCATCCAACTAGAATATCAGAGCAGCTGGGGTCAGCTAAAAATATCAGACGAATAACACTAGGCGAGACGATTCTTATAACTGACTTTGTCAGTACAATCTAAAATTTTAGGCAGTATTTTTTGTTTAACGAAATTAATAAAATCAAAATCTGCAAGAGTGGATGATGAAATACCTGGAACGATTCTTCAAGAAATCAAAAACAAAACTGATAAGTATTCCTTTATCTCATATCATCAATAAATCCCATTAATCTAAAGACGTCAAAAATTATTCCTGCGTTCAAAAAGAAAGGCAACAATTATTGGCCAATTGCAGTTCAATGTCAGATGTCCAAGATTTTCGAATATTGCTTTCTGTGCAACAACATCGCTATGCAATATTCACCAGATGTTTTTTCTATTATCATTTCCTTCAGGCAACACGTAAAAAAACTATTTCTGCGGAGGCAAATACCTCACGTTGGCTGAACGCATGTGTGTGTCCTAGATATGTCTGTATAGCTTGACCAGGTTACTTTCTTTCTTTGTTGTTTTTTTTTAACGCTATTTATTTAAACATTTATAATAAGTATCTTAAGTTAAATAGAACAGCATTGCTAGACTTCGCCTATGAATGGAGTTGTAAATTATCTTTGGTTACAGCTTTGGAGAGTATCACCAACTCGATATATAATACTTTGAACCGTAAAGATAAAGTAGCAAGTTTGTTCTTCGCTATGAACCGTGCTTTTGACTCATTGTGACAATGTCTAGGGAAATTAAACGAACTAGGCAAAAGAATAATGTAACTATCTTGTGGGTTCCGGGTCACACAGGAGTGGAAGGAAACGAAATAATGAAAAATCTCGCAAAAAAAGGGACTGGAATGCCTTTTGTAAGGCCTCAACAATTTTGCGAGATAAGTAACAGTACAATACTGAAGAAACTGAAAATAGAAATGGAGCAGAGAAAATCCAGTTACTGGGAAAATCTCCAGGGAATGGGGCAAAGTAAAATTCTTCTGCGAACCTTTCACCAGAAGAGGTTTCCCGAATGCATCAACCTGAGTAAGAACAATGTTCACATATTAACAGGAATACTTTTAAGCCACTGTAAACTGAGAGGACACCTGAGTAAGCTTGGATTCGCAAAGGAATCTGAATGTAGATTTTGTGGGGAACAGGATGAAACATTCATCCACTTCCTCTCAAATGCAACTCAAGGGCGTTGCACCTGGGAACACGTGAAATCGAAGAGAGAGACTTACCTAACCTGAGGCCTTCTGATATCCTACACTTTCTGAAAGGAATAGGACTGGAAGACCAGATGTATCTTTTAGGTCGCAATGTAACATCAATATGTAATCTCAAAAATTTCATCCACACCAATGCTTTTTTTTAGTAAATCCTAAATGTGAGTTCTTTACCACACAAAAACTTACCCCCAATATATCATTTTACCTGACAGTTTTTTTTTTCTGTTATCCTTAACTTAATTTCCCATCCAGTGTTACCTCTTCGGCAATTACGCCACATTCCTTCTCTCTCTCGCGCTTATTATTTTTTCCCCGTCCTTAATGAGATTAAAATGATTTCGAGAGTAAACACTCCAGAGCGAAATTCCTGTAAACTTACGCTAACCCAAATCCGCGTTTAATTACCCCAGTATATGGCTTCGCTTTCGCAAACAAACTCCTACAACTTTAACATGTTTAAACACAACGAGATTCCCATCTTACGATACAGCCTTAATGTATGTCTCGTGTCGCTGTTTTCCGAGTGGTGGGGGGAGAGAGCGGAAGGGATGGTTTGATTGTGGCGACGTATGAGAAGAAAGTGGTTTTTGTATTTCTAATAAAGTTTTGAAGATGCTGGTAAAGTAAACTTCTTGCTGAGATTACTAATAAAGGAATGAATCCAGGATTGATAACGTGTCAATAAGTGATTTTGAAGAATTGCTAAAATGGCATTATAGTAATAGTAAAGCTGTATGTTACAGAAAGTTTATTGTGATAAAGACCACAATGGTTGGCAGTTAGACAATCATTGGCACATGATCACAATTTCATTCAAAATTTGTGACAACTGGTACTGAGTGCGTTAGGATTTTATTGAAATGAAAGTTGAAGTTTTGGCGTTATAATCCAATAACACAATTCAATGTGCAATTGGTAAACACTGACTTTATTTGCCTGTCTGTGACAACTTGTTAATGCTATGAATGGAGTTGTAAACTATCTTTGATTAACATGGCATCACCCTAAGGACATACTTACTATAATTATCATAATATTTCTTGCAGTTCTTATTTTACCGACTAAAAGGCAGAGAAATAACCACCTTTGGAAGAAGATATATTTTATTATACAGTGTGTTAAAAAATGGTTGTCGGATATTTAACCCAATTATAGTACTGGTGGAAATAAACAAAAAAGTCTTAGTCAACATGGGTAGGCAATTCAACTGTTTTTGACATATAGTCGATTGCATATTTTAAAATAAAAAAAAAAAACATTTTTCGGTTTTGAGAATAGTTCCCTTTGTCAAACAACTGATTGTGACTTAAAATTAGTTCTGTCAGACATCTGTCATCAGATTATTTATCATTTGCGTCGATTTTTTTTTGTTCTCAAATTATGCATAAGTACACAAATTCAGAAATGGCCAATATGCATTTTATGTACGGTCGTGCGAACGGTAATGGCACTGAAGCACGGCGTATGTATGCCGAAGAATTTCCAAATCGGTTGTTACCGAGTGATAAGATTTTCTCAAGACTTCATATCCGGCTGTCCGAAACTGGTTCATTTAAAATTAATGGTGGTTCTGGTAGACCTAGATCAGTTTCTTCTCCCGCAGTAGAATTAGATATTTTGAGACGGGTAGAAGACAACCCAAATATTAGCACCCGAAGACTTGCCGCAGAACTGAACGTCAGTCATCCTCTCATTTGGAGAATTCTGCGGGAACAGCAGCTCTATCCCTACCACATTCAACGCGTGCAAGTTCTTGCTCCTCTGATTATGATGCACGTAGGGTTTTTGTCATTGGGTTTACGAAAGCTGGCAGAAACTCCTAATTTTGCGACTCATATTGTATTTAGTGACGAGGCTGGGTTTACAAGAGACGGAATATTCAATGTTCATAACAATCACGTCTGGCAGATGAAAATCCCATGCTGTTGTTGAACTGCATCACCAAAACCGTTTTTCGCTAAATGTTTGGCTTGCTATTTTTGGAGACTGTTTATTGGTCCAGTATTTCTCCCTAATCGTTTAACGGACAAGTATACTTGGATTTTTAAGAAATGAATTACCCTTTGTTGGAAGACGTGCCACTTTTTAACAGATTAAATATGGCGTTTATGCACGATGGAGCTCCTGCGCGTTTTCCATCGTAGTTAGAAATTTCTTAAATCAAGATTACAACGAGAGATGGATAGGAGGGGTGGACCAACTGCATGGCCCCCTAAGTCCCTGACCTGACACCTCTAGACTTCTATGTTTGGGGCATCTAAAACAATTAGTGTACGCACGATCTGTAAACAATTTGGAAGAACTCACAGCAACGAATCGTAAATTGTTGCGAGGAAATTCGGAGGAATTTGGCGAAAGATTTCGTCGATCTTCATAAGAAGGTGTGAAGCGTGCTTAGAAATGAACGGTGGACATGTAGAAACAATTTTTTAGTTTTACTTTAAATAAACATTTGTTTAATTTACATTGCGATCAGAATTTGTTTGAAAATGTTTATCCTACTAAAAAATATGCAATCGACTATATGTCAAAAACAGTTGAATTGCGGACCCATGTTGACTAAGATTTTTTGTTTATTTCCCACCGTACTACAATTGGGTAAATATCGCAACTTTTTTTAACACACTGTATATATAACTTGCCAAATGCCTTATTGCTGCTTTAAGCGTCAGTTTGGCGGGAAGATCTCCCAGATACAATCAAACACGTACCAGCATCTCTCTTCCGAAGCGGCAATCAATCATTTAAACCGCCCGCAATAGTAGAATTGACGCGCAAGCAGGCAAACTTTCCCAACTTTACCCATATCTATCGATGCGGACTAGTTCGGTGCGAAATTTTCCGCATCGTCTAAGCGAAGTTTCTATCGAGTTGCCCAGACGATATCTGACCGCTAGCTCTCCCACCGCAGCACCACCTATAACAAACTCCAAACGATGGTAACTGTGGCAATAACAGCGATAGGCTTAGGTAAAACTGCTTGAGAGTTTATAGGAGATAGTGCAGTAATCTTCTCTAGGTCGTTTTACACTTATCATGTCTCAACCAGGTTTCGGACGGAGGTTTCCCGAAATACATATAAGTCTCTTCCCCCGAGCGCAATCAACGCCTATTCTCGCGCGTCATTTCAGTAGATCCTCGATAAAGTTCGTGTGGAAAGTCTGGTGTTGATCAGTGTGCGTAACCAGCGAGATGAGAGGGTAGTTAAAGGAAGGTAATTTGTGGGTTAGGAGATGTATGTGAAAGGGAAATTGGGGACTTTCCCTCGATGAGCAGATTTGGAAATAGTAGATCTTGTATTAGATTTCTCTTTGCAGATCGGTTTTGCCCGGTAGATGGATTCCTTTTGGATTCAATCTTTAAGAAAAATTAATAAATTTTCATGGTGCAATTGCAAAGTATATCCTTTCACCCTACTTGTGACTTTTCCATCTTCTATAACCTTCTTTTAATTTTGACAATCGCGATGCTGCAATGTCTCAAAAAATCCTGCAGATCAATTTTAACGATGTATGCTACTAACCACAAAATATTTAGGTGTAGTGAAGATTACACTCTTTGGTACATTTAGTTTGTTATAACTTTTATAAACTTATCATAAACCGTTCCTTGCGTGAAAGCTTAGAATAGCCAATTCATTAGCAACAGAAAAGGCTATATTTTAAAATTATGTCATCTATTTAGAATCTACCCTCATTTCAAGATGCATAGCAACATGTGATAGAAATACTTTCAGGCCACTGTAGACTGAAAGGACACTTGAGTAAGCTTGGATGGGAAAAGGAATCTGAATTAGTTTGTGGGAACAGGATTGAAACACCCATCCACCTCCTCTCAAACTGCGTAAGCATGTGCAACTCGATCAGCACTGGGAGCATGTGAAATCGAAGAGGAGACTTACCAAGCTTGGAGCCCTTGACATCTACATTTCTGAAGGATAGGAATTGGAAGGCCAGCTGTAAAGCAGCAAAAATAGGGACACAACAGATCTTTTAGGTCGTAGGTAGACACCACCCTTCTTATCTACATACTTGCATAAACATGTGATAGAGGACCAAAAAATCACCAAAACCAGTTCTATACACATGTATGTTAAGTAGTAAAAGGGTCGTTTACCTGCGATCTAAAGATCTATTGTGCCCTTTTGCTGCTTTCAGCTGCCCTTCAGTCCTATTCTTTAGAAAGTGTAGGATGTAGAGGCCCAGCTAGGTAAGTCTCTCTCTTCGATTCACATGCACAGGTGAAATGCCCTCGAGTTGCACAGGCTACGCAGTTTGAGAGAGATGGATGGGTTTCATCCGTTCCCAAGAATTGCATTCAGGAATCTTTTTGCCAACCCAGCTTACTCAGGTGTCTTAGTCTACAATGGCCTGAAAGTATTCCTGTTAAATGCGAACATTGTTCTTATCAGGTGGATGCATTCTGAAACCTCTTCTGGTTATAGGTTCCCAGAAGAATTTACTTTGCCTCATTCCTGGAGATTTCCAATAACTGAAATTTTCTGCTCCGATTTCATTTTAGTTTCTCCATATTATACTGCTACTTAACCGCAGAAGGTTCAGGCCTACAAAAGTATCCAGCCCCTTTTTTTGCAAGGGTTACCGTTATTTCGTTTCTTCAACTCCTGTGTGACCCGGAACAACAGGAGGGTTACTTTATTTCTTTTGCCAACTCATTTAGTTTTCCCTAGGCATTCCTAGATCATCTTGAGCTGATTTTATATGAGGCTCAGCGCTTGAATGGCTGGCTTGACTATAGACATGATGATAATTCCTGCTTCCGATAGTTCCTGCATAATGAACTGAACACATTTCAATAGCGTGTATTTCGCGAAATATACTTGGGTTATTTTCCCAAGCTTTCGAAATATGTAGTTCTAGGCCCATATATTCTATTCAGTTCCTTCTGCGCTTTGGAGCCATCAGTATACATTTGTATGGCATTTCTATCAAGTTCAGATGGTGTTATATCCATCGACCTGTTACTTACTTTAAGGTGAATTCCTTCACAAAGCTTTAAATTTTTTCAACCCAGTTAAACTGTTTATATTGGGTTCTTGTATTTTAGTAATTAACTAGGCACTAACAAGAATATTTTAAGTGTAGGCTGTGATTTCATAAACAAACATTTGTAATGTCAAACCCGTATTAGAATAGTGGTCCTTGAAGTTTTATTTCAAATGGTTGCGCTATACTTTCGTAGAATAACGGACATGATCATATGTGTTATGGCGACTGTTCAAATCTTCGAGCTCACGGATCTATCCAGAGAGATACCACTAAAGGCAAGTTCCTATATTAGACATTTATTGAGAAGATGGTTTGCTTTAAAAAAACCCAAAATTTGATTCTGGGTTAACAGAACTCGTTTAACATTTATAGTAATATATAAATATATTGTACTGTTGCAAATGAAGAAAACTATATTTTGCAAAATAGTGGAAGACATCCTAGAATAGCACAGAAGAATAAGTGCAGCTGTTTTACCGAATGTCAACGTGACATCTGTTAGGGAGTTCCTCAAAGAACAACAAATTCTTCATCCATTTTATTTGCAAAAAATCATCACCTAATCGGAACAGGGTTTCTCCCGGTTTAATATTGCGAGTGGTTGCAAACTAAGGGCAAAACTTTCTGTCATTAATTTTGTTTACCGATGAAGCAGGTTAATGGTCCGCGGAGGGATTTTGAATATTTACAATATGCATTATTGGAGCGATTGAAAACTCATAAAAAGTAATACGGAATCACGTATGGATTTTTCATAATCTGTGGGGCAGGTTAATAGAAATTATCTATTGATCATTTCGAATGCAGACGATTGACAGGCGAACTCTTATCGATTTTTTTTGAAAATGAACTGAATCTTTTTTAGAAGATGTTCCCTGAATATTATAAGAAGAAATGTTATACATGCATGAACAGCGCGCAGCTTACTATCTAGAGAGTAAGGGAATTTCTATAAAGAAAATTTCGAAATAGGTGGATTTGGTCGTGGGGCACCTATACCATGGCTAGCTCGTGGCTCGATTTTCATTTTTTGGGATTTATGAAAGGTTGACGTGTACGCCGTAGAACTAAATAGTGAAGACCAATTATGGAGAATATGGAGTCTACTGACAGATTTCGG